>PVKU01000049.1:704213-854600 GCA_004027475.1 Anoura caudifer | reverse complement strand
AAGGAAGGAAGGAAGGAAGGAAGGAAGGAAGGAAGGAAGGAAGGAAGGAAGGAAGGAAGGAAGGAAGGAAGGAAGACAAAGGTCCCAAGTCTCCCATGTTTTCCTCTCTCCGACCCGTGTTCCAGCACTTGAGAATATATGCCAATCCAGCCTGAAGAAAAGCCTCGGGAATCTCAGAATCCTCCCAGGTAGATATTCAAACTAAGCCTCAGCTGGGATCCCAGGTTTAAAACATCAACTCGGTTTGTGGACACTGACAAAGGAAAACACTGAAAATTGAGTTTTGAAGGCTTTGACACTGTCCTCAGAGTCAGGAATATCAGAGAACCACTTCACACGAGTTGTATTTTTTTGACGTCAAAAATGGTGGGGAGTGGGGTGCGTGTCCCCTTTCCTTATAGGTCCTGCAAAAGTGTTTCCTGACTGGGAGTATTATGACAGAACACTAAGAACTAAACTTTTTTCTAAATTCGCCACATATTAGAAGCACAGGAGTTTTGATTTTTCTATTTATTTTGGTTTAAATTATCTAGAAATTTTTCCTTAACTCCTCAAATCATAGTAATAACTTCCATTGCTTTTGTTTTGTTTTGTTTTGTTTTTCCTCCAAGTCATCTACATTCCTCACCCACATAACATCTTAGGTCGCCTTGCCCCTTAAGGTCTATAAAACTGTCTTGATTTCCATCCTGTAGTCCCCAGAATGCCTGCCCAAGGCCTCTTTGTGTTCCTGGAAGAACTTAGGTTCTATGGTCATTTCCATTTCAAGTTTTCTGCCTCTACTGAATTTTGGTCCTCTGTTTTGCATATTTTAGCTAGTTTTATTCTCCTAGATTGTCCCCAGCCCAGGCCCTTCCCACCTCCATTTCAAGCAAAGTGCATAGAAAGCTCTTATGTTTTGAGAAGCTTTTACCGAAGGTTGTAAGTGGAGGGTTATATTGCTGCACTGAAAACAGATGAATTTAAAGTACATTACACATAACTATTCTAGAAAATTCTATCAGGCACGCTCCTCCGGTGTATCTCTAGACCTCCTGCCTTCTTGCTGATTATTCCTTTTTTCTTTTCCTTCCCATTTCTCTCTCTCAACATCACCGCTCTGCTCCCTGATCGCCCCTAAAGAGTCCCATTTTATGTTCAAACCCAGCTTGTGCAGAACAATCTGCCTCGCCACATTCTCTATTCCCACACTATACAAAGCTCCCTTTTGTATTTCTGAAACCCTTCAATGTGCTCTCGTATATGAAGGAACCGTTAGCAGATTGCCATCTTGCCTTTAAGGGGCTCCACCTTTTGGGAGGCATGTGGAATGTTAAATAGCTTTTTTTTTTTTCATTAGTAAGCATGATCTCACCTGACGTAGTAACTCTAAGGTAGGAAAAGCAAGCATTAATATGACCATTTTAGACAACAACTCTAAAGCCCAGTAAAATCATATATGGTAACTTATGCCTAGTCCCCTAGTTAGGGGCAGAACCACGACGGAGACCCAGGCTTCCTGGGCTGGTATAGTCTCTCTACTGGTATAGTCTCTCTACTGAGTCATTTTTCTGTTAGATGAGGCCAAGTACAACATTTCACACAGTTAAAGAAGCGCGTAATTTTCTAGGACCCAAAATGAATAAATCCAAATTGTGTTACTTAACACAAGCTACTTGATGATTGCTTAAAAGGCTTTTTGTTTGCAATAATAATTGGCAACTCCACATGAAACTGCTTTTATAGAGAAGCCACAAATCATTCCCCCCCCAAATTTTTAGAAGTGACTTCAGAGCTGTAGAAGACCCTCTGAGTCTGAGAACAAGAAAAACGACTATTTTTGATGATTACTGCTTTTCACAATCTTAAAGGCACTATTAGCAGGTGCCTCGAACAGCACTACAAATTAATAAATAGAAGCTTTAGGCACCGTCACAGCCAATATGAAATGATTAAATTGTACTTTCGAATTATTTATTCACCTTCTTAACATTCAAGACTGCTGAACTCTTTGGAAAATTGCAGAGATCTGAGAATCCTGGCACCACTGTCCACTCAGGCTGGTTGGCACAGCCTATTTAGGTAGCATGCTAGTGAGGTAAGTCTAGGCTTCGGGTGCTGACTCGTTTATTCTCTGCTTTAACCCATACTTCACAGAAAAGGTTCTATCGTTGCAACAAAAAGGAGGGGGGTCCATGTGAGGAAGTGAGAGTGGCTAGTACGAGGCCTTCCCTGCTCTTGCTGAATCTACCTCAATACACACTGCCTAGCAGGCACGCACATGCCCACACTCAATTTTGGATATCATGTCTCAAAACTTTGCCTTTTTTTCTAAATGAATCCATACCGAGGAAGAAAAGCAGCCCCTGACATCCAAAGATCTGACCTAGTACTGTTAGCTGGTCCTTGACGTTCTCCTGTTGAATGCGAACAATTTCCCAGAAAATCAACATCAGGCAAGGCCACGCTCTGACCACGATGGAACAAGACAGAACTAAGGCCACTTGGTAATAATATCAAAACACAGACAAAGCATGAATATCATCCAAGCCACAAAATACCAAAAAGCCCAGATAACGTGAGTGACTGCGAATTCCTCCCTGATCACAGTTTTAGCTTTGCTGCCCTCTCTACGGATAAGATTCACTAAGATAGCCAATCACAGAGTTGTCCTTGGTTTCAGGTAGCAGCCAATCCAGAATAAACCCTTGCTTCCTTGGATTCTCCACCAAATTACCCAACCAAACTCAAGTCCTGTTATAAGTCCTTTCTGACATGCTGTCCTTGGCACATGCTATGGTTCCCGTGGTATGTATTCTCCTTCACTGGGATGAGCTATAAACATACTTGTTCAAATACAGCTGCGTCCCTTGGGGTCTTTGACTGGAGGCCATCGACAGAGAGTTTCGTAGGGTTGGAGTGAAAGATAGAAAAGTAGGACCGTGAGTGTCTTACCTTTGGCACGATGTGGTACTAGTAACAGTGCGGCACAGCTGGAAAAGTGGCCGCGTGGCCCTATCCTCCCAGGCTATTTGGTGACTACATGAAAACTTGACCGTAACCGCTGATACAATCTGTATGGGTCCCTGTCAATATCAGGCATGCAGTTGGAATCCGCCTCCACGCCTTGAAAAGTTGACATTCTCTGCAGTCCAAATTGGAGTTTTTCACATAATCGCCACACCTTGCATGCTGTGATGTATCATTATGTTCAAAGGCTTCTACACTTGTCATTTGAACACAAAATAATATCCAGACTCTCATTTGATGATTCTAAGCAGACTAAAGCACCACCTGCTCTTGATTTTTTCCAACCAATTAAGCATTTAAATTGTTTTTCATCTAAATTTGCTTTCTTGTTATATTTTTCTTTCCCACAGTCATCAGCCATATCTAGTAAACAATTGTTTAATACTCTAAGGAAACAAAATTACAGCTGTAAGGAAGTGGAATTGAGAGCAAATAGGAATAAATGGTGAGAAGGGGAAACCATAACCAGGTATTAGACCTGGGACTTACCTTGTGGTTGGAGATTGCAGACAGGTTACTTCACCTCTCTGGACTTCAGTTTTCTCCTGCATAAAAGAATGTTAAGCCCTGGCTAGTGTGGCTCAGTGGATTGAGTGCCAGCCTGTAAACCAAAGGGTCGCTGGTTTGATTCCCGGTCAGGGCACATGCCTGGATTTCGAGCCAGGTCCCCAATAGAGGGTGCTCTAGAGGCAAACACACATTGATATTTCTTTCCCTCTCTTTCTCCCTCCCTTCTCTTCTGTATAAAAAATAAATAAATAAAAATATTTTTAAAAAATGTTAAGGTGAGGTGTCTAAACTTCCCCCTTCACTTTCTTCTGACTCAGAAGAGGAGGAGTTCTTTCTTTATTCTAAGACTCTCCCTTCCCTTTAAGGCCCAAGTTCACCCTTCCTGGCTTCCATCAAAATGCTGTTTTTTTTAATCCCAAATATATAATCCCTTTCCCCCCATTAACTTCTTCCTCTTTTCTATTAAAAGTCCTATTCCCAATTCATTCTCAAGAATCACTACTCATCGTTGGCTTCCATGGCTCTTTCTCCAGTTCAATAGTACATTGCCCTCTGATTCCACACTCCTTCCTTTATAGCTGATTGTTCTCAGCCACCTCATTCTCAGCTGTTTTGGAAAACAGATATGAGAGACCTGATGGCTCAACACAGACTCAAGGGAACATTTTTAAAGGTGCATGTGTTGAAAGTGAATTCTTAACCCAACAGCATGTGACAAGTCACAGCAATAGATAACTATATTTAATAACTTGTTGGAAGTGGACCATATTTCTCTTTTTCCATGAAATTATCAGAAGCTTTCATGGAAACCTTATGGTAGACATGATTGCATGAATATATTTTTTATGTTTAATTGGCACTGAAGCAACTGTGTTTCCATGCTTGTGTTTAAGTAACTGGGTTAAATATTTTTCAACCAACTACCAGTTCATTTTCCTTGGCTTATGCATTTATTAATTTATGGTTGATTTTGTTACCCTAGAAAAGTATCTGTAAAGTCAGTTCTTGTCTTTAAAAGGCTAGCTGAACTTGAAGTCCTGTGCTAGTGACAGATAAGAGAAAGCCAGATTTTGCAGCTCTCTTTGAGACAGCAGGTGCCAAGTTATGACTGTCTTTGCCTCAAAGTAGCAGGTGGGGAAACTCTAGGTTTGTCGTCTCTGCTCCCACCCCAATCAAGCCCTGAACTTGCTCTCCTGACAAGCCTCGGGACTAAGGAACAGGCATTGACAGGACTGGCCAAAGGTGTAGTAGCTTCCAAAGTGCTTTTTGTAAATAATCTGATTTTACCCTCATCACCCTGGGAAATCAAAAGAGGCAGATAAGCAATCCTCTCATTCTCTCCACAGTCTCCTAGCATCCCATAAAAGAAACATTTCTCACCTTCTTCATGCATTTCACGAACATTTATTGTGCACTTAAATGTCAGCAAAAAAAGGTTCAATTAAGGGGCTGTTGTGGTTCCCTTTCTTTGGGGAAAGGTGATAAGCAAGCCTCCGAGTGGAAGGCAGGTTTAGTGCTAGGAATATTTCTCACTCTGTGCAACACCAGCCCCTTTGTAACACCAACAGCTTCTTATGAGCAAATATGGAACAACCATCCCATCCTTCCAAGTATGAGTAGAGCACAGGTGGCAAACACAAGGCCCGTGGCTGAATCGGCCTCCACCTTGTTTTATCCAACCCAGCACCTTGTTTCCACCCGGCAGCAGCGCTGAGCTCTCACTTAACTGTTAAGGAGTAGCTACATCTATACAGCCCTAAAACCACATTCCGCCCTTTGAAGGCAACCGCGAGGCTGATGCGGCCCCCGGTGAAAATGAGTTTGGCGCCTCTGGAGGAAAAGGGACAGGAAGAGGCGGCTTTAGTGTTCGCCATGCAGACCGCTTGCTGGGATCCTCCACGCCAACATGAGAGTATTTTTCCTTAGTAACAGCTGCCATCTGTGCCTTTCCATTTACAAAGTGACTCATTTGTGTTGTTTTGCTTATCCTCCTTTGGTCACGATCTTGTAACCAGGGTTTCTCTTTCAATTCTTACTAAGAGAAAACTCAAAAACCCCTGAAGGAGTAGTGTTGTGGGTTGAACTGTATCCTCGTAAAAGTCATCTGTCCAGGCCCTCACTGCCAGTGTCTCAGAAAATGATCTTATTGGGAAATAAGGTCATAGCAGATATAATTAGTTACATGGTCCAACATGAGGTCATATGGGAATAAAATGGGCTCTAATCCACTGTGACTGGTGTCCTTATGAAAAGGGGGACTTTGGACACAGATACCCACAGGGAGAACATCATGTGAGCGTGAAGGCAGGGATCAGGGTGAGGCCGAGATAAGCCTAGGAACACGGAAGATTACCAGCAAACTGCCAGAAGATAGGAGAGACGCAGAGAACGGACGGTCCCTCGCATTTCTCAGAACCAACCAATCCTGCCCACACCCTGGCTTCAGATTTCGCCTCTAGAACTGTAAGACGAGTTTCCGTTTAAGCCGCCCAATTTGTGGTACTTGCCACATCAGCCCTAGCAAACTAACACAAACGGCTTCATCAAAGTCTCTGAGGACATGGGGCACAAGGGGCCTTGGGCCCATCCGGGTGAGAGGACACAAAGAAGAGTCAGTGCCCCCTCCACTGTGCTGCAAACCACACGAGGCTCTGGCATTTCACAGGCTTTCTTCCCACGGTGGTGCCGCTCAGGGTGCTCACCGAAGGGAACTGCAGAACTGGCAGGCACAGTGAATGCTGGGGGTACACAGCAGAACCCAGAAGGAGGGCATCGGAGCAGAAGGAAAGGGGGAAAGCTGAGGTTGCCACTGGCCTGAGAAGGCATGTGAGGACCCCCGTCCCCACGGGTCACCTACGGACACATTGGGGCCATTACTTACCAGCAGGCACGATTCTCCAACCAAGTAGAGCAGAAGTCAGCAAAGCAACCCATTAAATCTGATCAACATTTTCATTAAGAAAAATGATCCATAACTTTGAGTTCTTTACTGGGTTGCTCTGCTCATCTGTTTTTCTTGGGAAAAACAGCAAGCTCTCGCTTCCCGTATCACTAAGGGACCATTGTTAACCGGAATCATTCTGTGTCTGGAGAACACAGGAGTTTGGCAGGATTGCCGAGAGCGGGGAAGGAAATGGGTTCAGAAAACATTAACAACTTCTGTCAGCTGTGATGACCGCTAGTCAAGTACAGTTTATACAACTATTTTAAGATGAAAAATGGGGAACAAAATGAGGAAAGGATAAAAAAAAGAAAACAAAATTACAATGCAAGAAGTTGAGCCAGTCATTTCCAATTTCCTACGCACCCTAAATAAAATGTGTTTAATTACAAGATAAAACCTTGTTTAATAATGCAAGATCTTGTTCTTTTTACTGAGTCCATCAGGGCAGGGCCATACAAAGCAGCACTAGGACCATGCAAAGGGACGCGATGGTCTGGATGATTAACTCGTCAATGAATATAAACAATATGTATATAATTTAGGCCCCACAAAATGAGTTTGTGCTCAGAGAGTCTCATGGAGAACCAAAGAATATTTGCCACAAAAGGCACAAGGAGAATGGATATCCTAGTGGTTTAAAAAAAGATAGTGTCTACAAATATTGAAAGTATAACATTTCAGAATATTTAGTATTTTGTTTTTAAAGGGTATTAAAATGTATAATTATATAATTAATATAACTAACTTAGAAATAAGTTTCACAGATATTTTCACAACCGAGGATTGACCACTGTTAATAATTATAAATTCTGGATGGTAGAAATATCTACTGTGGTTATGTTATGCTTTGCCCTGTTCTGTTTTTTAAAATATCCCAGAAAGTTTTTTACAGAAAGGACTCTTATCCAACACCCCATCTGACTATAGATTTCACATTTAAGGCATTGTGTGTTTGGGCAGGCATTTTACTCTCTCAGAACTGTTTCCTTATCCACAAAGTGAGGCTCATAATAATACAAGGTTATTTACAAGGATTAGAGGGGATTATATAAAGAGATGATGGCTGATAGTGGGTATCCCCCAAAAGGTGACGATTCTTATTCCCGAATCTCTTCTCTAATATCCCTGAAATGCAATCACCCAGTCTAGTCGTGAGCACTTTGAGCCCTGACAAGGAAACCCCACCTCCCAGGCCAGCCTGTTATATTTCTGAATTCCTCATTGTTGGAAAGTCCACTAAAGGGTCACCCTGTAACTGTCACCCATGGTCCTTGTTGGGGCTACAAAGTCCTTCCACTCAGCATCCTTTCAGCTTTTTAATTCAGCTAAGAATTTTGCACTCCCTTCCACCTCCCTCCATTTTCAAAGCCTCTCTTTCCAGTTAAAATATTTGCATCTCTATCATTCTAGATGGGACTCAATTTTTTTTTTCTTGCACATGGTAGAAAGTTTTCCTCCAGGCATGCTTCGTTGACCTTATCCCTCTTTAAATCACAACGGCTGGAGCTGAGGTTGGAGCCGTACTCTCCTCCCTATCCCACGTCCTTGTTGTAGATTATGGATGAACCAACGTTTTCAGCAAAGGGCCAGAGAGTAAATGTGATCAGCTCTACCAGCTGTACAGTCTCCATGCAATTATTCAACTCTGCCACTGTAGCACAACCGCAGCTAAAGACAGTACATCAAAGAGTGGGCATGGCTATGTGCCAACAAAGCACTTTTTTTTACAAAACAACAGGACGTAATTTGACCAACAGTTCATAATTTGCTGACCTCTGTTTTAGATCCTAGTCTACTACAGAAATACTTTTATTGGCCTTTCCAACGGCTCCACCACACTGCTGTTTCTTTGGCCACACTTGCCATCGAGCTGTCTCAAACAATACAGCATTAATTTGAGCACCTTTCTGGGTACAAAGAAGGATACAGATGTAAGAACAGAGTCTAGCCAACCTCCCTTGTGGTACGTGCAGCAGAGAGGGACACGTTGGAACACTGCAGAACGAACCCTTGCTGCCAGTCCCCGTGTAGATACAACAGCTACGAGCCTACCCCACATCCACCCAGGTGCTCCGCTCCCATAACTGAGCTTAACGCAGAGAGAAGTTGATGCCCCTCGTGACGGATGTTTTCAACACATGTGCAACAGATTTCAAGATCCCAAGTGGAGAACTTCGCCTTCATCTAAAATTATGTATCATCTTGATAGACCTAGCTCACCTCCCCAATTTGTTGAGTACTTTTTGGATAATCATTTTATTTTCTAATGTGTAGAGTCACATCTGTTCTTTCCTTTGTTTATAAATTATTTTCTTTATTCATAAGATGTTTGCATAATTAAGGTATTTACATGGCAGCAATTAATTAGCTGTTAATGAGGCGCAAGAAGCCATGCAATTCATTTCAACAGTAGTTCATAATTCAGTCCAACTTTTTTTGTTTACTCAGACTTGGAATGCCCTTAATTAAGATTTGCTGTGATTTCTTGCCTTGATGATTCAGTGTCTCTAGTGTCACCAGCCTGTTATCAGCATAGGAGTAAAAAGAACAAAAGATTTGTTTTAAAACACAAATATTAGTCCCATTTCTGTTACTTTTTTTGAGCACTCTGTACATACTAAAAAATCATTTACTTGTACATTTCAGATGGGTGAATTGTATGGTATATGAATTACATCTCAATACAGGTAGTTCAAAATTATAGATGAGGGATGGCTGAATAGATATTAGATAGATAGATAGATAGATAGATAGATAGATAGATAAACAGACCCAGGTAACAGCTATTGAAGGCAACCTTCTGGAGCTGGTTGCAGGTTAGACTTGGACTAGTGAGAATGGCTAAGCCATTCTAGGTGATGGTATCTTTATCTTCTTCTACCTTCATGACTCACCCAATCAATAAAAAATGACTTATTCAGAAATTCTTCTACAACTCAATCCCTGGTGCCTGCACTGAAGTTGACTCTTTTATTACATTAAAAAAAGATTTAAAAGTAATCATTTTAACAAGTACCTATTGCCTACTTGGTAAGAGACAGATTCTGTGCAGAAATTATCAACTTCTTTTACTTCCTTTATTCCTACTCTATATTCAAGTTTCACCCCACTCACCAACTATGGAATCTTTAGGACCCATTCATTGAGAAGCTGCCATCCTCTCAAATCCCTCTCCAGTCTGCAGGATTTAAGATAAGCCCATCCTTGTCCCCACAGGAATACAGACCTCTTTTGAGATATAAAAATGTCATTTGGATCTAAAATTAAGTATTTTTCTTATTCAGACATGGTACTGTAAATCCATCATCTGTGCTAATAAGGGAGCTGCATTTATGATTTAAGAATCTCAACAAAGATGAAGGTTTAAGGTCCCAAGGGAGGTTAACAAACTCTCTGTTCTATCATGCTTGGCAGATTTTTCTCTGTTATAACTCCTCGTAAAGAGATATGGATTCACCTCATGACAAATGATTTTACTACAGAACTTACCTTTCCCCATCTAAAATGTAAACCTCTGTATTTATATGGCTATCCATATCAAGATTTGTGTGTACTGCTGTAATACTGATAGCTTAGGATTTGCTACTTAGTGCTCATTTAAAATGTTGCTGCACTTACTGGTTCATTAAATGCCTATTCGTTTGTTTGTTTGTTTGTTTCTTCATTCATTTCCAACCTAGTCCTAAGCCCCTTTTCTTTTCAATGCTATAAAAATCACAGCACATCTTCAGTTTTTCAGATGGCTGTTTTCATGCCAAGCTTGAAGCAAAAGTGCTTCTGACATTTCTAAGCCTAAGACAAACCATGAAGCTTTAATTTTTCTCTCACTTCAATGGCCTTCAGCCCCTCTTTGCTGCAAATTCTCATGCCCACGAGCGCCCCCTAACATTCTTTCCTCTTCTTGTCAGATGTTGGAGGGAGCTGCCTGTGCTGTCAAGAAGATAGTTGCTAAGAGTCTCTGGTCTTAGCCAGCCTTCCCCAAAGCGCAGCCTAACCCTGGGAAACAAACAAAGCGGTTTGGCCTGCAGCATGCAGGGCACCCTTTCCTGTAATCTAGTAAGCCTCAGACTAAAGCAGTAGATGAGGCCTGAACCTGCATCTTGAATAAAAAGATGAGGAAGTTAGCCCACAGGGCTTACCTTCTTAAGGTGCATGGACGAGGAAGGCAGAGGAAAAGACGGACAGTGGTCCACATGATAAACCCTGGTCAGCTCACCACTGTGACTACTAGGGTGAAAGATAGAGAAAGTCACATCCAGGAACTGAAATCTTTTCTCATACTGACTTCACTGTGAGTAAATGGGGCCTAATCGATATCCTGGAATCTGACCAAGGAGATTAGCATGTCTTGTACTTTGGGTGAGGAAAGAATCATAGGGCATATGGGAGCATCCCCTCTCCTGGAAGTCCATGACTTGGAATACCCAACTTCTAAAATCTTAAAACCCAGTCAATCACCAACTGACCCCTCCACTTTCACAGCCGCTGTTCTTTGCCAGCATCTTGCCCCTTCATCTCTGTAGCGCATCTGCTGTGGAACCCCCACCATCTCTCTTCCTCACTCTCCAAACAGGCAGCTGAGCCAGGCTGTAGGACACCACGTTGCACAGAGTGGCGACTCGGAGACTCTCTGCATCCAATTCTTTGGCATCTTCCAGATGACCCTCTCTTCCATCCCACACAGCTGTTTCTCCAAATCTCCAGTACTCTTCTGGTGCTTCTTCCTTCCTTTCTGCCCACCGCACTCCCTCCCCGTTCCCCTGGCAGATTTGCTTAACTCTACTATACAGAGAAAACATGTTGTAAAGGAAGCTGATGAAGTTGTTGTATCTGAACCAATCCTATTTCTTTCCCTCCAGTCTCATAGAAGAAGATGTTCCTTCTCTTCAAACCATTAAGCAGCATCCATGTTGCCCCTGGCATGATCTATTGTATCTTTGTGATATTGCTGGAAATAGAAGTCCTTTTCTCAGTGTGTGTTTGATTTGCATTTCTCTTACTTTGAGGGAGGTCGAGCATCTCTTAAATGTCATTGTGTATGTTGGATCTTCTTTGCCTGTTTTTTCTACCACTTCCTCTCATTCTTTTAAAAATTTTCTTTACTTCCTTTTATCTTTCATTTCTTAGTTGAATCTCTATGTCTTCTGCTGTGTTTTATTTTTTTATTTTATTAAATGTATTGGGGTGACATTGGTTAATAAAATTATGTAGATTTCAAGGGAATGATTCTATGTCATCTGTATATTGCATTGTGTTCACCACCCCAAACCAAGTCTCCATCTCTATGTGTTTGACCCACTTTACCTTATTCTAGCTCCCTTCACTATGTTTTAGCAGTAGCCTGCCTCACTGCCTTACTTCCAATGTGCCTTTATTTTTATGATGATTTTACTTTCTTTTCTACATTCCTTTCTTGAGCTTTTCCAGTTTACATTTTATCTTCTCCTACATTTCACCATCTCTTCTCTGGGCTCTCATATCTCTGTATCGAGTTCTTTATCATTAAAAAAATTGTTTTATTGATGATTTTTAATCCAGGCAATAGATTGGGTCAAATATTTATCTACTTGAAGGCTAGATTTTTCTCATGAGCATTCTTTGTCTAACTTTTTTCCTGTTTCTTCTTCCTTTACCCTATAGTCCATATTTATATGGATTCTCACTTTTTGATTCCTTGTTATTAATAGAGATGAGGTTTTTTTTGACCAACTCTTTGCAGGTACATGCTGGGAAGGGGCCAGGGCCATGTCCCAGTGTGGATGGAATGCTCTCATTACCCAGGGTTTGGAAAGTGGTGGTAATTGGCAGCCGAGGTTCCTTCTCACAATAGCCACTTTCTCTTCTCCCCTGATGCCATGGAGACAGTCCATTTCCTCTCTGCAGCCGTTCTGCATGACTTCTCATTTGGTTCTGCTTCCTCTGATTTTTAAAAGTAAATAGAGTCCAGAGCCACCAGTGGCCCCTGCATCCTGTTGCAATGAGGGGTTGTGGTTTTGCACCTCAGGGTGTCCCTGCTTTCCCCTTGCCGGGAGTTTGAGATCTGCAATCTCTACATCCTCTCTCCACATTCTCACAAATTAATGTTCCCCTTCTCTGTTACCATTGCTTTGGGAGTTTACAGTTCCTTAGTTACATCAAAACTGGACTGGGGAGTTTGTGTTTCTTGTGCTCATTTTTGTTCTTGGATGATTTCTAGAAAGAGCTAGAGGAAATGCCAAATTTATGTTGTAATATTCACAGCAGAAATCTGTCTCTTTATACTTCCTGTGAAACCTTGCTTCATGGGGATTTTCAAGTTCATCTATTTTTTTCTTCAAATTTAGTGGAAGAAAATAAGAAGCCTCTCTTGTACTTTCTACACTTATCTACCACTGTGTCTCTTCTCATTCAGCAAATATTTATTAAATGACTGCTGGGACAGGTCACTGCACTCAGTACCAGGGTTGTAATTTTGACCAAAATCAGCATTGCCTCTGCTTCCTCTGAGCTTACAGTCTAGGAGAGAGAAGTGAGAATTAAATCAGTAATACAAGTGCCATAGTTTGCTGTGCATAAGGCACGCTTTCGCCCAAATTTTTGAGGGAAAAATAAGGATGCATATTACAGATTGGTAGTATTAATTCTGTATCTGTATAAATGTTTTTAATTTTCATTACTTGTTACATCAAATTTCTTGTACCATATGTTCAAAAATAAATGCTAAAATTTCTTTATAATACAAAAACAAGTATCTAAATATAAATTAAAATAATATATAAATATAAATATAAATATATAAATATATATAACATAAATATAAATGAAAATGAAAGATTATAACTATAAATAAAAAATGAAAATGAAAGATTTTTTTTCCTAAAACTTTGGGCCAAAAATGCAGGTGCGCATTATACATGGCAAAGTACGGTATTCTGCATTCACTATCCCTGCTTCCCCACCCGCCATCCACTTTTCAGCTCTCTGTAATCAAGCTCCTGCTCCTCAGCTCTGCTGGTACTTGACTCAAAGAACCCAGAGAAATTTTCACGGACAAACCCAGTGACACACTCTCTGTCTTCATCTCACCTTTCTTCTCCATGGCAGTTTCCCATTCCTTTCTTGTTAAAATGTGCCCTACCCACCATCCACGGCCTCCCTTCCCCCTCATTTGCCCTGGCCCTCTCTGTCCACCCACTGTTCCTGCTGCGTCTCAGGGAAAGGTGCTGTTCTCCAGGGTTTGCCCTTGGTCCTGCACCCTCGTCATTCCACGTGTACTCACTAAATGATTTCAGGCCCCCCACCCCACAATTTAGCCATTCTCTCCATTATCATAAACAGCTCTCAAACAGAAATCTTTAGCCCAGACCTCTCTCTTGAACTCCAGGTTGACATATCACACACCTACTAGACATCTATATCTGTCATTTGACTCCAACTGGATAGATCTAAAACTGATTGCTACCTTAGTCTGCAAAACTATTAATAAGTCTACATTCTCCAGAGTAGTTTAGTGGCTTTATCACATACTACTACATCACCCAGCACTAAAGCCAGGTATTTATCCTAAGGATTTGCCACTTTGAATGCCTTTTCATGTATTTTAAATTTGCTCCCTTACCTCTAAGCCCACCTTTACTGCCCTAGTTCAAGCTATTACCACCCCAGGCCTGAGTCACTGCAGCAGCCCCTTAGCTGGACTTCCTGCCTCATTGTCCCCCTGTTTAGCTATGCTACATCACTAATGCCAGAGTGAGTGATCTTCCTAAAATGCAAATCAAATCATATAGACTCCCACTTCAAACCCTTTAACGGTTCTTCTTGCCCCTGGATAAAATCTAAACTCCTTACAATAATTTATGAAACCTTTTGTGATCAGGCCTCTGCCTACCACCCACACGTATGTCCTGCTGCTTCCCTTTCTCCCCTCCCCAAATCCAGCTCCTGCTCCATTGTGCCTATCACCCATTGTCCCACCCCCCACGCTGGTTCAAACCCTGTGCCATCCAGCATGATACCTCCTGGGACACTCTTTCTGGAACACACTTACTCCATGTTTCCACCTAATGAATTCTTGCTAGAATTCTTCTACAAGACTCAATTCATGGGCTGCCTTCTCACTGATGCCGTGCCTGCCCCCTGCCCACCCTGCAATGTCCATCCTCTGAGCCCCTTTTTGATGTCCTAGATGTACCTGAGAACACCTGTCCCACCATGTTTGCATTCTGTGTTTATTCATCCGGATTGAGTAGGCTTAGAGCAGAGCCCCTTGAGGGCAAGGGCCCACCCTTGATCAGTTTTATACCCCTGGTGCCTTGCCAAGAGCCTGACATTCAAGTGTTTACGAATGAATAAAGGAGGGAATGAATGAAGTACAGTGAGGTCATAAAGTATAGAACAATATAACCTAGTCAGCGGGGAAAGGCAATTTACAGCCACGGTGGTGCTGAAAGATAGGGAATACAGCTCTTCTCCCCAGCTATTAAGTGTTTTACATAAGACCCTTTCTGAAGTGTTAAAAGTTAAATCAATTTCCAGGAAAACATGACTGCCAGGGCAAAATATGCCCTGAGGGGAATGTTTCCCCTTCTAATACTTTCCATGCACATGAGAGGGAAAAGTGCACCCACCGCATGTGTCCGATGTTGTCATCTAGAAGCTCATGCCCTTGCATTTCTCCAGGCCCTTATTTGCAGGCTAGTAAATGAGTATGTTGGCTAGGGATCAGTCCCCGCGCAAAGCTGGCAGGTTCTCTGCCGTGTAACGAGTCATCTCCTGTCAATACCTGGTGAGGCCCGGCTGTGAGACAGACCAGGCCAGGAGGGGCCGACGCGGACAGGCTGATCTGGCCAGACATGAGGACTGTTTCTATGTCTCAGCCAGGGGCCCGCGCTGGAGCAAGGACAGAGAGCCATGTCCGCTGCAGAGCAGAGGTAATGCATTCTGGGAGTGCTCGTGTTGAAGCCAAAGCGGGTGTCAGGCCACCACTTAAGGAATCCACGGTGTTAAGAAATATTGATAAGATGAGCACCACGTCCTGTGATGGAAGCTGTGTGTCAGGGCAGGGGCAGGGACCAATGGCCACTGGCAGAGGTCAACGTACAGACTCAAACTGGACCCACGGGAGCACACAGAGGAACAAGCATCAGCTTTCTTAAGGGACAAAACCCACACAAGAAGACAATGGCCGTATAGTATTGAATCTGGAAGAGTGGCTTTCTTGGTGTGTATTGATAAGGGCTGCGTACTGGACATTTTTTGGTTTGGGTGCCCAGAATCACTCTTCTGGATTCTTCTGGTAATAGAACCTATCTTTCCTATGGAAAGCCCACTTTTGTGGTTTGGGTGAAGCTAACCTCATCCACTCCTTGCTCTGAGTGGCCCCTTAACCCAGACGTGACTTCACATCCCCTCCCCAGGATGCTGAGGTCCCTAAGGGGGCTGATCGTAAGTTCAGGCATCTGGCAGCCATGTTGCTTACCTGGCTGAAAACAAACAGACAAAAACAAGAGGCAGAGAAGATCAAAATCTCAGTAACATCATTTAATTCAAGAAGCACCCCTGGAATTCCTTGTAAAAGAAGCCCAAATCGAGTGTCTGTCCCCTGCAGTCGCAGGAGTCCTTTCTCCTAAATGTGCGCGGAGCTCCCAGGAGCAGGAAAGGCCTGGCAGGGGCTTGGGGCTGAGTTTGCAGTGCGGGATGGGCTCTTCTGAGAAATTCTCACACTTCTCTATGTAACTACCAGATTTTGCGTTGGGGTATTTTTTCAAAAGAGGAAATAAGGCTATGTCTTTAGTCACTGCTATTACCTTTTCTCCTCTTCTTTTGTTTCTCATCCTTTCCACACCCATTTCAAGCTTCTGGATGTGGGGAGGGGGTGGCTATACACTAGACCCCTCGAAGCCACCTATCCATGGGTGTTGGAAGTTGTCTTCTTGAACACCAGGGTCCTCCTGTTTAGTGGAGGGGAAGGACACCTGGACCAGAATTTCCTGTCACCTCAGCAGTCAGCATAGGCCTGAGCTCCCGGCTGTTCAGTTTCCCCTGAAAGTAAAGTCAGATGGAGTTCTGCTTTGTCTCCTCCCTGCAGGGTCCCACGTGGTCCTGTATAATGAGCCTGAAGACGTTCCCTGCTGTTTGTCTGTCATGAAAACAAGTGGAAAGCTCTAGAAGGAAGAGTGGTTATTTAGAGGTAAATAGCAAGGAAGGTTGGAAATGTTTGATCTCATATGTAGATATGCCCTGTGTATTCCCTAAGTAATTACCTTTGGTTTACTTTTATCTAAAATTGCATTGAGATTTGAAGGTTAGTAGAATGAACAATAAAATTAGGTACTAAAAATAAACGAGGCTCTCAGGGAATGGAGCCAAATAAGAGGAAGCCAAAGTCTCCGCACTACACTTGTTTGCAAAAAAAAAGAAAACAAACCAGACCTCACGAGTTTTGTCAGCCCTTCTGTGTACATCAGACCTTCTCTACCAACATCAACAAACCCAAAAGGGAATGTCAAAATTTGAATCAAAACCTTCAATTTTCACATAAAAGATAACATTAGGTTTCAGAGAAAAATCCAGATGCCACTTTATTTCTTCATTATAAAACTTTTTTCCTGGGTCTACAGTCCAGAAAATTTTGAATCACATTTCTGCAAGGAACAAATTAATAGCCCCGATGAGGACCGTGTCATGGATTTCGTTTAAAGACACTACTAAACCAAGAAGGTGATGGCCAAATTGGAGAGGATGTTTGATCCTTGGCCAGTTATCCACTGTTGTGAAGACAGAGACCAAGAGTAGATCATTCTTTGTAGTTAGCTCTCCTGTGTCAGAAGAACGAGAAGTCATTGTGGAAGGCATTGCATTTTTTTTCCTCACAAGGGCTTCCTAACATAGGTGCACAGCTTCAAAATAGAGAGAAGAGAATGGAAACCACCTCCAGAAATAACCCTCCCTGGTCACCGCAAAGACTGGTAATTGTTCAAGGGGCCATTGGCCAGATGAACGCCATGGAGTTTTATAGATGTTCTGTAAATCTTAAATGGATGTAATGCTCCTCCCATTGTACTTGGGGATGCAGAGATGGGGGGACCCAGGACCTTGCTACAGAGCCATAATTTTGCCTCATTTCTTCTTGTGCCACCAAATTTAACAATTGGAGTAAAATTGTCACCTTGAATACTCACCGAGTTTTATTCCTAACTAAGCATATCGAAAAGCACAATACTAATGGGGCCAAACTCCACACAATTGTTTGATCAATTTGCTGTTCCTTTATTTAAAAAAAAAATTAAGAAGAGCAAAGTTGCATTTTCCTCAGCCTTTTCTCAACCAGTGGGAAGTTCTTATTATTCCTTTTAAACTTGCAAATGGGATTCTTTATCTCAGAGGCCCAATCACCATTTCAAAGAAAATTATTTTATTTTATTTTTAAGAGATTGTGGTTTTAATAGACTACTTAGAAAGTCTATTTTGGGAATGGACTTGCTGGAATTAACTTGATCTATACGGTTCAAAAAAGGCCAAGTTCTACGAGAGGGAAAACAGCCTGGACATTGCAATAGCTTATCTGGGATAACACTTGCCTTCGGGTGGAGGAAGCAGTTCCCCGTTAATATCTGAGCTCAGGCCTCCCTCTGCTATCTCCGTGGTAGTCGCATTATGTTCGGAAGCAATCAGACGCAAGCGACAATTGCTTTCTAAGCACCACAGAACTAGCAGCAGTAATTTGGTTGGTTTTCGACCATTCTCCAAATAAAAATACTCCTTTAACACGAAGGCTCAGACTTTATGAATTATTATTTTTTGGGAAAGTGTCATATACATTCTCACGCACGCCATCACCTTGCGTTGAAACAGAAGCAAAGATTGAGAAGGAGCTGGAAGAAGTTAAGAGTGCATTCCAACCATTTGAAATGCCCAGAACAATAATGCACATGTAACGCCCATGCAATATCCCTGCAGTAAAGAGAACAACACACAGAAAAAATAGTCCTGCATAAAAACTTGGGCGATGGTACATTTTAAGTAATAAGGTGAGATGTGAAAGCGTTTTGCTGTTTTATAGTGTCTGTTTAACTGTAATTCTGTACTGCACATTATGTGAAAATCTGAGTTTGAGCGAAGTGGGGTTTTTTTCTTTTCCTTTAATTCACCCAGGCATTGAGCCGGGATATAGGAGCTCTAGCTAGTGAAGGACCAGAAAGGCTGCAGGGCGTGACTGATTAGGTCAACGCTGGGTCCTCTGCACCGGAGGATCCTTTCACCCAGCCTCCTTCATAAATTGCTGCTCTCTCCCAAGTAGAGTCTGCCCCCACGTGGTGGAAGTGAGTATGACTTCCTCTGTTTCTACGGCCGCAGGCAGGTATTTGCAAACACCTGCGCCCTTTGGCCGCCATCCTATCTTCAAGAGGTTTTTAACTGCTTCTCTACCCTCTGTCCTTCTTGCCCGTTATTCTTTTTCTCCTTCCATTCGTCTTTTCTTTTCCTTCCCCTTTACTTCTTCTCCACCCCATGCCTTCCAGAGCCTTCCACAATACTGTTTAACAGCCCAGAGTGAGGGCTAAAACTGATGCAGAACTTCTGTCTGGAGAGAGGATCTAGACTCTGATTTAAGGAATTCAGATAATACAATTTCAATGAATAATTAAAAACTTACGTATCACCTTAAGGAATAACACCGTGACATCAAGAGAGCCTAGCAAGTACTGAACTGGAAATCAGATGTGGCTTTCACTGCCCATGGCCCCATCCCTGCAATATTACATGGATGTAATATGTTTGTATGAAAACCAAGAAAGAAGTCTGAACATGAGCACAAGTTCACAGAGAATCAGGAGGCAGAAAGACAAAGTGGGCCCCTCTGTTCTCTGTGCAGGGAGCCCCTTGCCCACCATGTCCACCAGCTCCTCGCAGGCCACTCCAAACACACACAAACTAAGCAACCAAAAGCAATGCTTCTTATACAAATGTGGCCTCAAAATAAAACTTGTTCTCTGATGGCCCTGCTCCAACCAGCCTGCCAACCTAAGCAACGAACCTACCCTGAATGAAATTTTCATCATATCACATCCCTGCACAAGAAATCTTCAACGGTGTATTTCTTCAAATATACCTTCCAGGGTACACATCTTCAAAGGTATATTGGCTTGAAAATACCTTGTGCACTCGGGATCTCCCTCTCTTTCAATCTCAAACACACAACACACACACACACACACAGTCTCAAATTTCCTACTTTAACCACATTTCTCTGCTGGGTATCCTCCAACACCCATCTCTTTTTTCCTTCATGCATTGTGTTTGCTGTTCAGCTGCCCAGGATGGTCTGACCCAAGACCCACAGTCTTTGTAGAGCTATATCAGTCCGGAAGTCCCTTCCCATTTTGCAAAACTGAAACTGCACTAGTGCACAGAGCCAAACATGTCACCGGGAAGATGTAAGTTGAAGGCAATTTCATACCCATATGAAAGCCTTGTATTAAGATATAATACATATATTTTAATGCAACTGTAATTTACAGAGCTATTAATCTTCTAAGGCAGGAGGCATCATGGGGGTTGGGAGGGTAAAGTGTTCATAAACTAACCAGGAAGAATTCAAGTGGCTTATGCTTTTGCCAGAACCCTGGGATGGAATTATGGCCCCATTACTCAAAGTCTGCCGGCTCTTTCCATTCTCTGATGGATGTGTTAGAGACTTGGGTTTTGCTCAATTTCTCTGTTTACTCTCTACCTTTCACTCCCTTCTAGTTACACCACGAAGCCCCCTAAGTACTTTGCATAATCTGCCTCAGAGGCAGGAATAGGGACAGGTTATTTGCGCTGAATCTTTGTTGAGAAAATGCAGAAGGAGGTCCCCATAATTCAATCCAAGGACTCTGCATGGGATTGTGCAGAGACCTCTCTCCCAGAGTTGCAGATATATTTACCATGAAGCACCTGCCCATTGCCTCCAGATCTAGCCAACTTTGCTCACTCCCAGTGGCAACAAAACACGATGCACAAAACAACCACGGGTAAGGGAAGACGTGCATACCACTTAAGTATTATGCTAAATGTCCCTTGTTCATTTTTTGGATGAAAAATCTAGAATCACCTGGCATGATCATGTGTAAATGTAGGTTCCTAGGCAACATCCCAGACCTAGACAGTCAAAATCCTGGGGGTAGAGCCTTGGAGTATGAATAAGCCGTGGAGGTCATCTCATCTACACTAACGTTTGAGAACCTCTCTTCCCAGTATTCATTGTTTTCCTTCATTGAGCTAAATGTGGTATTCCAGACAGGACCTACCTTAGATGAAAACATGGAATAGCTTAATGTGTAAAAACATCTGCTTTGTGGACTTACTCCCCCGCCGCCCCCGCCACTGCCCCCATATCCCAAATCGTAGCCCTCTCCAAGCCTCAGCCCTGAAGATGCATTAGGAACTCACGCTGCCCTGGGTCTCTCTTAAAACACCAACCTGGACTTATTGCACCCATGTAAGAACTATGTGAGTATCTATTCTAGGCCTTTCCCTCCACTCTCCCATTTAACAAAATGTATCTCATATGTGCCTGATTTTCCCAGGATTTTACTATTTATTAGATGATAACTAACAAACTTAATCTGATCACTAACCCATGCTCCAGGGTAGGTGCTACCCTGGCAGGTACCTTAATGGGTAGGTACTTCTCATGTGTTGGCAGTGTTAAAGGGCATGATTTGGGGCAGATGAGGGGAGCTTTGGCCTTGTTAATCACATCATTAGTTTTAACCAGTCTCTACCAGCTGCTAGCAGGTTCAATACAACATTATCTCCAAAATGAATTAATAATCTCCATTTGCTTCCCCCAAAGAGTAAGGTTTAAAAGCACTTTAGGAACTGAAAAGTGGTATAGAAAGAAAATAATTTATTATGATTTATCTCAAGACTAGCCCTGATCCAAAGGTATCATTACAGTTGTTTTCCTGGTTTTCGCTCTCTCGGCAGCAAGCCAAAAACCCTGATGAAGGTCTGTGCAGCCCAGCCCGGGGCCAGGGCACCCTGTGATTAGGGAAGGCCGGGGTTCCAACAGCTGACCCTGCCTGCAGCCCATCCCCTCTGTCCTTCTCTGTCCTCATGAGACTTTGGCTTAGATCTTCCACACCACGTGGACGTAGCCTATTCCGCATCATGTCGGGAGTTCTACCCCGGCATTTTGCTAAAAGGAAACTGCTCCGGAGAGGTGACAGAAGGTACTAGCAGAGACGGGACCAGAACCTAGACCGTCTGACTCTCAGCCCAGTATGTCACACTGCCTTGAAGGTCACTGAATCTACATGTACTTTAAGATGTCTTGGGACATTTTTGTGGCCCTTCGGGACATTTATGTGCTGACCATGCCTGGCCTGGTAGCTTCATTTCACCCATCCTCCTTATCTCCCAGCCTATAACCAAATTGTCTTGCTATTTCTTCCAAGGTGGCTGGGTTTTTTGTTTTGTTGGGGTTTTTTATGTTACAAACACCCTGTGGAAGTGACACAACATCTCCAGGTGTTGTATGAGAAGAGCCCACACCCTACACGTTGCTGGCCCATGTCCCACATGCTTTCCTCGGCGTTTGACGCCATGTTGACATTTGGCTGCCTACTCGCGGCCAGAAGCCTTTTGTGCAGAGGAGTAAGAACTACAGAGAAGGGGAGACAGATGGGTGGTTAGGCTGTTATATAGCCTGCTCCATGCGAAGCTAGGTTCTCACGAGTACTATTGGAAGAGGTAAGAAGCAAAGATGAGAAGAGATCTTAAAAGCCATGGCTGACTCTTCCAGATAGATGGTCAAGAATCCCCAAAGGGCGTCTTGTACCACATTCACGGAACTCTTTTGAATCTATATTTCACAAACACTGAGCTGAAGCCTTTATCCTTTAGGCTACATTAGAACACTGAAAAGGGCCCCAGGGATAGCCTTTGTGCATAAATTGCTGGCAGACTTTTTTTTTGTTTAGCCTCAGAACTCCCTTGCATTTTTGAGAAGTGCTCATTGAAATACAATCCACATATTCTCTAGCCAGAGCCAGTGAAGGGAATGTAAGGGCTGGACAATGCTGTCAAATAAATATGATGCACATAACAACAGTGGCCATGTACAACCGCCTGGTGAATTGAAAACCAAATCGGAGAGCATTTGGTGGCTTGATTAATTTGCTTTGCCTATTTGCCATCTGCTGTTGTCTCCAGGAGCCCAGGACAGGCAGCCCTGTTTGGTTCTGCTGACTTAGGCCAGATGGAAACTCTCCTTTTACAGGGCGTGGAGAGTGGGGGTCTGCAAAAGAACAAAGGTCCTGGGCCCCTGCTCGGATCTCACTGGGCGGCTGGAAAAGCAGGCTTCATATAAGCAGCTCCTCCCATATGCTTCAAAACCACTTTTACAGCCTCTACCTCTGTTTAAAAGTTGTGCAAACGTACAGGTTCCCCTGCTTTATATCTACTCGTGCTGATGACTGCGGAGAAAAGTGAGGTCACCTGGTGACAATCAGGCAATTGTTTCTTTTGAGTTGAGCTGTGGAGTGTCACATTTGAATTTTGCTATTTATATATATATATAGCTGAATTAGTTCATTCTTTTCACAGCAAAGCTTTTCACCAAATGCCTTATGCACACTTGGTGTGCAGCGCCCTAGGTAAGCTTGGCTTTGCTTTCTGGACTATGAAAGGATCACTCATTTTTGCCCTTGTCCTGCTCCCCCAAACACACTTTAACTCGCCTCGTTCCTTCTCCATCAGAAATGCAGTGAGTGCTTCCTCTGTGAGGGCCAGTGAGAGAGAGACTGGAGATCCAGAAGGGAAAGCACAGACCCTGTCCCTCAAGGAGCTCACAGGCCGGTACAGGAAGCCAAATAAATAAAACTGTGCTACAAACACTACGATAGAGACTCAGAGAGGGTTCTCACGGCAAAGATTCATAGCTGTCCCCCCAAATGGATTCCACCCCTCTTGCACAGTGATAGAGTTTTAGCTGAGCATGTAGCCAGCTCCCCACCCCGAACGCCCTCCTGGGGAACTAAGCATAGTCGTGTGAGTAAGTTTTCCCCACCAGGAATGCAGGTGGGAAGTGATATGGGCCATTTCCACGCGAGGCCTTAAATCGCTATACATGTGCTCCACCCCTTTTGACCACGCCTCATGTGCTGGAACATAGACATGCCTGCAACCAGCTTCCGCCATGATGAAGATGACGGTGCCCTAAGAGGTGGGAGAAACAAGCCAGAAGGAACCCTGGGTGACTGCACAGAGCAGACAGGCTCACCTATCCATCTCGACCTGCTTATCCATCCTAAATTTTTAGATTTGTTCTTTGTTCCTTAAACCACTGTATCAGGTCTGTCTGGAAAAAAGTCTAGCCATTGTTAATGTAGAGAATGGTTTGCAAGGCATAGATGTAACCTGGCAGCCAAAGACTGTGGGCTAGAATGCTCATGCATGAACAATGATGACTTCTCTGTACTAGTCAGTGGGGGCAGGAGACACTGTTGAGTGAGCATGTGTGCTGTGTGGCCGTCACATTCAAAATGACTGAGCGAGTAGAGCAATGAATCTGCATCAGATTTTGCATTAAGCTTGAACACTCCTCTGCAGAAACCACTCAGGTGATTCAGAAGGCTTTCGGGGACAATGCAATGAGTGCAGTGCAAATCACAGTGTGGCACAACACTTCCAAGATGGTCAAGAATCTGTTGAAAGAGATCCACGTTCTGGAAGGCCTGCAACAAGAACACTTGAGAATGTTGAATTTGTACAGGGTGCAACCAACCAAGATCAGCGACTGACAGGGCGAGAACTCGAAGCTGATGTGGGGATTCCAAAAACTACTGCGTCCAAGATTTTGACACAGGATCTTGGCATGAAACATGTCGTGGCAAAATTTGTTCCATGGCTTCTGCTACCAGAACAGAAGGAACACTGGGCTGCAGTTGCTAAGGACACTAGGGAACTGTGTGAGGTCCTAAGGTGCCTCCTGTGAAGGGGACTGAGGGGTCACTGTCCTAATGTTTCTCATATCTTGTATCTTCTTCAATGAATGTCCCTATCTTTCATAGTCTGTGGCTGGGTACTTTCTGAACAGACCTCATATTGCTGGGCCTCCGCGCTGCAGCAGCTCAGCTTTCCCTCTAACCAATACAACGCTGCGCTTACGCTGTAAGACTGACGTGCTCTCTCAACGGGAGTAAACAATCCGTCTGAGGTCACAGCGCACACTGGCCAACCCACTCCCCTAGCACCTCGCACATGCTCAGACCCGCTGACGCGGGCAGACCATGATAGAACTATTGTGAAAACCACAGAATCATTGAATACTTAAGAGGTCAGAACCAGAAAGGACATTTGAGATTACCCACAAAGCACCGGGCAACAAAAAGGGTATGCGTCACGGCATCAGAAAAATCTAGGTTTGAATCCTGGATCTGCTTCTCACTTCCTCTGAACCTTAGACAAGTATCTTAATGTCTCGAATTTTTTTTTTCATTTTCTACGTGATAACAATACCTGTAATAATAATACCTGTCTCGCGGCAAGGTTGAGAAGATCCTAATAGATAAAAATGCCAAGCGTGGTGCCTGCAACAGAGCGCCTCTCTATGGGTAATTATCATAGTGTTTTGCAGGCCTGATGAGAAAAGAGCTAAATGCTCTCTCACTGCAGAGATGATTCTTTCCTGCAGAGACCAACTCTGCTACTGGCTCAGCTAAAAAGTTTGCCTGTGTTGAAGAAATGTAAAACTTGATCTCCTCACCTACAGAAGCAGATAAAAGGATATTTTGCCTTAAGTTGTCCTGTACATATGTTCAAATTTAGAATGATGGATCTAAACTAACTTCTACCAAGAGGACAAATGTATCTATTAAAAGCAGAGAAGAGAATTGACTCCTGGATAATTTATTTTATAGCCAAATTTTACATCACTTTTTCTGGATGTCTGCTTCTCTGGATTGTAAACGTGGCAAAAGGAAGAACATGTGTTTTTCATGCCGTCTTCCGCTGACTTCAAACATTGAACACCATGGCAGGCATTCTGTAAGCCTTCAATAAATATTAAATAAATCATAAAATTTTAGAACTATAAGAGTCGTTAGAGATAATCCTATCCTGCTCTTGTCTTTCAGTTTAATTTCTTCATCCGCTCATTCAGTCAATACACATTTACCAGGGGCTACAACGTGCTGACAGACCGGGCTGCACTAGAGATGCGCAAAGCAACATCGCAAGCAGTAGACTGACTTTCTCAAAGTCGAGCGAATAGAATTAGGAACAGCATACAGGTCTTCCAACCTCAGCGGTCTTCCCACAGAGTCTTGAGCGCAGCCAGATCTGGCGCCAAGGGGCCATTGACTCTCAGTTCCCTGCTGCCCCCAGGTCTGAGCAAGGCGTCTGCTCATCTTTCAGGGCTCAGATCAAAGAGGCTTTGTTGGCTCACCCCAGTTACATCCTCTAAACATCCCCCTTCCCACCGTTGATGACAAAATCAGTGCCTCCATAATCAAAATAACTCTATGTCAAATATTCTAAAACTTAAAAATTCAATGAATAAAAATGTCCTTAATGTTTTGTTCCCTGAAAGTCCTTCTCCCCTGCAGGAAAACTAGGAATAGTGTGACACTCTTTCTTCTTAAATTATGTCTAAATCTTCTTTTCATT
Organism: Anoura caudifer; assembly: GCA_004027475.1. NCBI lineage: Eukaryota > Metazoa > Chordata > Mammalia > Chiroptera > Phyllostomidae > Anoura > Anoura caudifer. The sequence continues at coordinate 828,505 of PVKU01000049.1, read as the reverse complement.
GGATATCCTACCTTGTCTATATGATTCCTTATCTCTTTGTTCACTTTTTTATTTTGAAATAATTTCAAACTTTTGGTAAAGTTTCAATAATAGCACAAATAATCCTCATATACCCTTGATTCAGATTCCCCAAACGTTAATGTTGTAACACATTTATTTGTCATTCTGTGAGCACATGTAAGAGCACGTGTGTGAGAAAGAGGGAGAGAGTGCGTGTGCCCCCTGAACTGTTTGGGAGAAAGTTACAGACGTTAAAGACTTCAGTGTTTTGCTATCAGAAAACAAGGACATTCTCTTACATAAATAACTATAGAACAGTTATTAGAATCTAGAAAAATTGTATTGATATTCAACTATTGAATAACTACAGGCCTTATTTACTTTTCATCAAATGTCCTAATAATGTCTTTTATAGCAAAAGAGGAATAAAAATTTGTACTACTCAAGGATCCGGTCCAGGACCATGCGTCTGCTCTCCTCCCCTTTAATCTGAAACTGTTCCTGTTATGATTTTATTTTTCATGGCTCTGACATGTGCAATACAGGCCGGTTTTCTTATAGTTTGTCTCTCTGTTTAGGTTTGTCTTGTGTTTCTTCAAGATTAGATTTATGTTATGTGTTCTTGGCGGGAATCTCAGAAATGTGTTCCTGTCATTGCATCTTTTTGGTAGCACATAATTTCCATTCGTCCAATTCCTGGAGATGAGTCCCCAAGGCTGCATTCTTTTTGGAAGCTCTCGGGCAGAATCTGTTGCCTTGCTTTTTCCAGCATCTAGAGGCCACCTTTCACATTCCTGTGACCCCTCCGTCCATCTTCAAAGACACAGTGTAGCATCTTCTCTCCTCTCTGTCCTCTGCTTCCATGTTTACATCTTTTTCTCATTTCTGACCGTCTTCCATTCCTCGTCTTGACCCCTGTGAGTACACTGGGTCCACCCAGCTAATCTGGGATAATCTCCATGTCAATACCTTTAATTTAATCACACATCAAAGTCCCTTTTGCCATGTAAAGTAACACAGTCACAGGTTCCAGCGATTCAGATGGGACATTTTAGAGTGGCCACTGTTCTGTCTACCACTGCCAGGACATAGTATAAATCTATCATGATCCTTGACCTGCACAAAGGAGGTCAGACTAATTGTTGGTCTTCAGTGTCATTGACAATAATTACAGGGGGAATAGGTGGGCCAAAAAGTAGCTCCCATCCCCAGTGATGAGACATTTTATGCCCATTTACTTCCACATACAAATATATAACCAAAAGCACCCCAGTTATTCCGGAATGGGATTTTTGTTGTTAAACTTTACTTGAATCATCATTACCTGTATTTTTCGGATCCTAAGACACAAATAGGTTTTAGAAGAGGAAAATAGGGGGGGAAATTTTGAAGCAAAAATTGTGGTAAAATATTTAATAACATAAATAACATAATATTTCATCAATGTAAATGTAAATAGAACTCAATAGCAGCATTAACAAGCATTATTCCTTCCAAATTTGAGGGGGGCAGTGCATCTTATAGTCTGAAAAATACAGTATATTGATGTAGTTCATGAACATAGGCAGTACCACCAAGTACCTGTGGCTTCAGTATGCGTACACGGCATGACCCAAAGCTGCTCAGGCATCGGGAGAAGCACATGAGTTTGCAGTGGTCAAATTGAAATACAGTTGTGCTGGACTGCTTGTTTGTAACTGTTAATGACATCAGACACTGCAGTGTAGTTCATGACCAATCATGTCCCAGGTCCCTTTGCCCAGGCTGCCCCCTGGAAAGTGTACCAAACAAGCTGGCCCATGTTTGCTGTTAGGGTAAAGAAAGCTATGTCCAGAAATGGTCAGGATGAAATCGCAAATTTTCAAAATAGGCCCATATACCTCTCTACTCCTTTTGTCCTCATCATTAACCAGCAGTGACCAAAAGGGATGAATCCTTTATGAGACAGCCACAGTAAGTGACCAGACTGCCTTACTTAAGTATGCGGACCAGGAAAAGGCAAGGGTCAAAGAATCAGAAATCTTTTGAGTTGATTTTTGAAACTGCCATTACAACACTCAACAATATTGCATATGGACGGTAGGGAACATGGGGTGTCCATTAAATTCTTTGACTGCGAGCCCTTCATTGAATGGTCTTTGCGAATGATCCAGAAAGCCTAACACATGAAACAGTTTAGTCGTAAGGGCCACAATGGTGTAGCTGAAGCCAGCTGGTTGGACTGGAACCGTAATACCATATCCGAGAAAAATGTCAAAGCAGTGAGGTAATATCAGTAGTCCCAAAATGAGGTCGAAGCTTCAATATAGTCCATTTGCCAGGAGGAGAGAGAGGTAATGTTCCATGCAGGGTGTATTCCTTCACCTTTGAATAAACAAGCCAAACTTTTGCAGGAGTCACAAGTCTGGCATGCTGTGGAAGCCTCTGCATCCCTCAGAAACACACAGTTCTTTTTTTTTTAATGTGTGTGTGTGCGTGTGCGTGTGTGTTTAAAGATTTTATTTATTTATTTTTAGAGAGAGGGGAAGGGAAGGAGAAAGAGAGGTAGAGAAACATCAATGTGTGGTTGCCTTTCACGTGGCCCTCACTGGGGACCTGGCCCACAACCCAGGCATGTGCCCTGACTGGGTATCAAACTGGCGACCCTTTGGTTCTCAGCCTGCACTCAATCCACTGAGCTACACCAGCCAGGGCAGAAACACACAGTTCTTTACACTCACCCTGTCAGTAAGAAGGAATGCATTGCCATGTCTGCTGTGACGGTGACACCAGGTGTCAATGGTGGCAATCTGCACATTGCAGACTTGATCAAGAGCTAATTCTAGTTCATCTGACCGGAGAACAGGCCCTCACCATGAGTACATACGCAAGTGACCATGACTGATGGGCAGATACAATTTGTTTGCCCACTTCAGAGCCCCAAAGAGAGGTGTCTTTAATCTGCTAGCGTTAGTCTTCCAAGTGGCAGACCAAACTGCCTGGGAGTAACTGCCCAGAAGTCAGAAGGAGTCCTTGAGAGCAATCTAACTCGCAGGGGCATCCGACCTGCAGCTCAGGCTGTCTTTGAGTGCAGCCCAACGCAAACTGATAAATGTACTTAAAACATTATGAGATTTTTTTTTTTGTGATTATGTGTCACAGTGTATTTAATGTGTGGCCCAAGACCACTCTTCTTCTTCCTGTGTGGCCCAGAGATGCCAAAAGTTTGGACACCCCTAAAACAGAGGTGACTCGGCCCTCCATGCTGCAGTTAGTCTTCCAGAACTGTCATTGGCATTGGGTGGCTGCTGCCATCCAGTGGACACCAGCGACTTTCAGCGTAGCTGAGCCTAAGTACACTGGCCCTACCCTAGGATTCCAGGTGAATCTCGGAGAATCAAGGACCCCACTCAGCCAGCAGCTTTGCTTCAGGCAGTGGGAAAGGAGGGGATAGAGTTTCTCCCAAAGAGATGACTGCCACTTTTTCATGTAAAACTCAGGTTTTCATGTAAAACTTCCATGAAACTGAGTTTCATGTAAAACTCTGATGCCACTGTAGCTGCAACCTTAAATACGCCATTTCCATTTGACAAAACGGACTGATTGCACTGCTCCCTTTGTTTTCTTGAGTCCGTGTTGACCCATCCCAAAATGGGTGTATCCAACCCAATAAGACATTCAATTTCAACAAGAGGTTAGGAGCAGCAAGAGCTGCCTTCAGGGGAAACGGGGAGCAGTATTTGCTGGCTGTGTCAGACAGGTGGTGCATTGAGCTGAAAACTGGCCTCTCCCAGCACTGAAAAATGGACTCTCATGGTCATTATGCCCTGAGCAAAGGCTGAGATTTACTTTTTCCCACCTGGGTTCGTATGTCGCTCTGTTGGGCCAGTCAGGAAGGGACAGTACCTGTGCTCATCCCTGGGCAGAATTCCCTCTGACATTTACAGTCATTCACAGTATAAGCATATAAAGCATTATTGCCAATTACTCATTCATTAATGAAAGCCACAGCAGTAGGCCACTGATGGCCCAGAAGCCCCATGCAATTGGCCAGTGGAGCTTTCCTTCCCCACTTCCAAGTGTGTCCACATCCCATAAGATGAGTTCAGGCACCAAGGAGTCTAACCTGAATGCACATCAGAGCCTACAGCAGGTTTCCAGATCGCGCAATTCCCAGCCGGGAGGGCAGGAATTAAAGACTAGCAGGCAAATCAGGGGTTTGGTGGGAGGGCAGGCATGGCAGGAAGGAAGTTTTATTGTTAGCCTTTTCATCCTCTTTCAACCCTCACCCTAGGGTCAGAGCCTAAGCATCAGTCCTGTTTCCTCCCGCATATACTTCCTGATGTCCAGCAAGCACCAGGACCCAGGGTTCCCTTTTTCCTGCCCCTGAACACGCGAGTCTATGGTTCCACCCTGCTGTTCGGAGGGCCTTGGGGGACCTCTACATCTAGCACCCATCTCTCCTGACCAAGTCAAGCTGTGCTGAGAGCCAGGTGCATGAGTGCAGGGCCCCTGTGCTGTTAGGCAAGGCAGCTATTTGTTGGGTTCACTTTTCCCTCGGAGTGACCTCCTGCTTACGGCTTCACCAATGTTTTCAGTTCATCCAAACTAATGCTTTTGGTTCACCCAAAGCTCTGTTCAAATAGCAAGGCCCTCATTGCTGACACCAATTTTTTGCTTTTGGGGACTCCTGGCTCAATAGCCACAGACACACTGCCTTTCGGCAGGGGCCATGGAGATTACTTGCCATGGTCACGAAAACACACTTCCTCTGCCCACCAAGAGGAAAGAATAAGCAACAATCAGGTGCCATCAGGGTAGTTTGTTTACTCCTACTTTTTGTAACTCACCCTTTAAGCATTAAATCAATTCGCTGTTTCTTAACAGGCAAAATAGTGGGAAACCCATCCTCCACCCCCACCTTCCACACTCGTAGCCCTGCTCCCCACTACTGGAGCGAGAACATTCGCCGCCAGATCCCAGGAACATTTCTCATCTCTCCGAACCTGGTTCGTGAAAACTTTGTCCTTCCCCTTCCAGACAGTCATGTCTTCACCAGCATCCCATTCTCATCGCTAAAAACATCAAAGCTGCAATCTGATTTTCCTTTTTATAAGCCGGTACTGTTTCATGGATGCTTGCAGAATGCACACCTCTTGGACTAGAGACCGCAGACATGAATTACTCTCAGCACAGCAAGCATCCTGATGTCAGCATGCTGACATTGGTCCCCCCGGCCCTCAAGTCCCACGGAGGCCACATGAAGGACCCAGCTGGGTGCCTCCACATGTAGTGCATTGCATTACAGAAAAGAAACACTTTCAAGAACCCACCAATTTTATAACCAACAGTAAGCAAGCTGGCTGTTTTTGTCCCAGAGGAAGACATTACCTCACCCTTCAAAGTTGCTCGCTGCAGGTACAATCCAGAGCAGTAGCCTGCATAAAAAAGAAGACAGGTCCCTGCCTCCTTGGCACACCCAGCAAGACCTGCAGAAGCACAACAACCCGCGGAGGAGCTTCTCCCAGCAACAACCAGGCCTCTGAAAAGACGATGATCACTCTAAAAGTTCGGCCATCGTTTGCTAATTCCCAGATTTAAATACTTCCACCATGGCTGAGGATCCTAAAATGATTTCTAGAGACATTTGGAGGGGTTACACTCATGAATAAAAGAGAACATCTCATAAAATTAAAATTAAAAGAACTACACTGTGATAGTCTCAATCTTGGGTAGTCAGTCCTTGGCTTTTCTTTCCACCTGTTTAGTAAACCATTAAACTCATGTTTATAAATTTCTGAGTCCACAGTCATTTTCTCCAACATCATCTGTTTTTTTTTCTTCATGGTATTTACTGCTCTCTTAAAATTTTCCCCCTTATTTTACTTTGTTGATTGTGTTGCTGCCCTCAGAAAGCAAAAAAGATAATTTTATCTGTCTTGTTTACTACTTCATCCCCAACACCTCTAACGGTGACTCGTGTGTGAAAGACGTTCAATAACTACAGGACAAGGAAGTGACTTCTGGTTTCAGGCCTGTTCCGCCTCATTGTGCCACTTCTGCATTCAGTCACATTTTGGATGGTGGGCGTGGCAGACAGCGATCAAGATGACAAACAAGCTCCAGAGTTTTCCTCTTACAATTAAACCGTGATTGGGATTCAGGACATCGGACATCCCAATGCGGCTACTCATATAATATGTAAAAATCAAACTAATCATTAAATCTTCCCATTCCTCAGTTGTTCCATCCAAACTGCTCGAGGACCTTTGAAAGAATGGCTTCAGTTTTCATTGTGGTCTCTGAGTCCACGTAGTGCTGGGTATGTATCGATGCCAATTTTGTTTTGTGTTCTGGGTTTTTGTTTTGTTTTGTTTTGTTTTGTTTTGTCTCTTTCTAATGACGTTCTCGACTCTGGAGGGTGATGGGAGAACAGAGGAGAATAGCTGTCGCCTTGCTTTTCTGACACCCACTGAAGTGATTCAGAAATTCTGAAGAGTCTTGGAAGGCAACTTCTCAGCTTCTCTTTAACCAGAATTCAAACCATCACTCTGACAAGTTGTCCAAACTCACCACTCATCTGTTTTCTCAACTATAAAATGGGGCTGATAACACCAATCTCACAGGTGGTGGTGAGAGTTAGACAACCTAAACCAACGCTTCCCAAAGTGGGGTCCCTGGTCCAGCCACACTGGCACCACCTGCCAGCTGATTAGAAATGCAGATCCTGGGGCCCCACCCCTGATGTGGAAAGGAGTTACCTCTCCCTCCCATCTGTGGCCTAACAAGCCTTCCAGGTGATTCTGATATATAACGAAGTTTCAGACCCACTGACGGATGAAATCACTTGACACTTCTTTGGCCCCCAAATGCCTGCTTTCAACTTACTCATTCAGATTTATTAGCCATTTGAACGAATCCCAGCTAAGCTGCGAATTATTTATCCTCCTCTGACTTGGCAGATGGGAAAAGGGGTGGGAGACCTAGGAGCAGATCCTGCTCCGTAACCCAAGTGCAAATGCTTGTTTTGGCGGCTGTTCCTCTTCTTCACAGTTATCCCAATTTCACTAATCCATGTTTGTATTTTTCTTTTTTCTCCATTTCTTTATTTGTCAAGGAGTTGTTTCAATAGACCATTTTGTACATATGCGAATAGCTACGCATTTTACATGATATTATCTAAATGAAAACCATGATCTTTCTGCTTTAAACATTTTATTAAATACTTGTAACAGTATGATTTTGCTGCAAAATTCAGGGCCCATCATTTCTTTTCAATGTAATCAAAACAGAGCAAAGACACTTTGTGGGAAAGCAGGACTTAATAACTAGCTTTTCGGCAAACTGTTAGAATGCCTCAGTCCCGTTCAGTGAGTGATACCAGTTTGAAAAATAAGGCTAATTTTGCTACAGGTTTAAAGAAAGTGGAAATAACCTGTAAATAGTGGTGTATCTGTGCTTTGCAGTAGAAGGTTCTTAGTTTATACTTAATTGAAAAGGCTAGTTGCTGCTGAATTTTGAAAATCCTGGTAGAGTTCTTTAAAGTAATTTAATGTAGCATTTTACAGTTGCTTTTGTAGTTTGGAATTTGCGATGGATATCGAGGGATGCATATCTCTTGTGATCCCTTAGATTTAATCAGACTTCTCACTTGCTTGCCTGCATAATGGTTTACGGTACCTTTGATGATTTGCAGCCAACCTAGCACTTTTAATAATTTACTGTAAATGCATTTAATTTTTAATGGACAAGAATGGGTTAGAGGTACCTTTTACATTGGTAAGTGTTCTCCTTAAGACTGGGAAAAAGGAACAGCATATTTAAATTCCAAACGTTATTGAAAAGCATGCATCTTATTACCAAAATCAAATGCATAATTGAAGAACATACCTAACCTCAAATTACTGCTGGTGCTTTATTTAACCAGAAGATAACATTGCACGCATAGGCTATCATGAGGACATTTTTTCAAATTCTCATTTTTTTCCTTATCTTCCATGCTGTGTTCAACATACCGTCCCACCAGATAAAGCAGACCTGCCACAGGGTGAGAATACACGTGACTTTATTACATCTTGCTAATCAAGGAAAGCTCAGTGAAAGAATGGCTTGTAATGTCCGGTACATAAAAGAAATAGCATCTTATATTCATTTTCCTTCAAAGTTTTTCTAAAAACTCCATATAATGTGCATACCTAGCAATGATTTCACAACTAGTCTTAAAAATATAAGGCTTCCATGTGGAAAGAAAAATGGGAAGACGCCAGGATAAATATTTTTTAAGGCTTGATGGAGGACAAAACATATCTTGCCTTCAGAGGCACATAAAAAATGTTCCAATGGCTGAATAACCCCTTTTTCAGATAGGCCATATGTAAAAATAGGAATGGCTTCGCAGGACTGCTTTCTGGGGAATCAGCTAAGAGCTTGTAGCCCTGGAAACGGATTCTTCTGCTCTAACATTCCACGGTGGGCCGTCCCCAGGCTTAGCCTGAGATGCGCTGCAGGGAGAACGCTGATGGTCAAAGGTCTGAGTCTGAGCTCTGCTTCTGAAACACCCTCGGAATTCAGACATCAGAGCGGCTGCCTGAGAATGTGAAACTCCTTCTCTCTGTTTCGGCCTTCACGCAGTCTGAGTCTCAGCTCTGCTACAGACATCGGTTCTCAGGAACCTTTGGTACTTAGCCAAAAAGTGTGCGCCCTGTCAAAATAACCCTGTGTAAAGGTGAAAGTTAGAGCATCCAGTCACCGTTTCCAGATTTGGTTTCCTGGGATGAACCTGCAGGTACATGATTTACCTGGCTAACCAGGACTGCGAGCCACCATTTTTGGCTTCCTGGCAGGGGTTATATATAAAACAGCTCCTTTCTCTATTAGCCAGATTCTCAGCTCCACCCCAGCTAATGAACAGAAATTTCTAGATCTGATCAATTGACCCCCCAGATTTGAGGAAGCAGGAATAGCTTCTGAGCAGACAAGTTCAGGGGCACCTGAGGTGGGTGACCTTTACCGATCCCGTACATAATCTCTCTTTCCTCCAGCTCTCCCAAATTATTTATCTCGCAGCACCAACATTGACATTTAGAGTCCTTAGAGATCATCTAGCAACCCATAAATTTTCAACATGAAGAAACTATAAGTGAAGTAATTGCCCAAGGTTACACAGAAGCTGAAAATCCAGAATTTTCTAAACTGAGTGCTTTCAAAATAGAGTACTACTCAAAATGTGCTTTCTGAATGAGTGCTTTGCCTCCTACGTCACAGTCTCCCTCTCCCTTCTTCTGTTTCCTTCTTTCTCTCCTCCCCAACGACTGTCATCCCTTTTGCTTTTGTTTTAGGCCTTCCCTTGGTACCAGGGGTACCCGGGAGTGTCACTTGGCTGCAGTGGTAGCCGTCATTGCTAAAAATAAATAAGTAAACAAGGGATGAGGCGGGGGGCAGACAGTGGGTGGGCCTGACCCCCGTCTAACCACCTTTCTGGCCTCCTTCCCTTTTTCCTCCTCCTCTTCCAGGCAGGGGCGCTGCCTCTTTTTCACATTCTGACAACACTGCAAAGTGAGCTGACTTAACCCTAGCTCGCTGCCAGCCTGGTCTCTATGATGGAAACATAATTAAGTTTCTTGTGCACATTAGTTCCCCCCTTTTGTTGTCCTTACCAGGTTGGAGCTTTGTAAATCATCCTCAAAACACAACAGGAGAAAAGAGTCAATGTCATCATAATGACTTTGTGTGGTAACAAATGGTTACTAGACTCCCTGTGGTCATCACATCATAAAGACTATAAATGTCCAATCACTATGTTGTGCACCTGAAACATAGAATATTGTGTATCAACTATACTTTAATTTTCAAAAAGATAGAGAATAAGGAAATGTAGAAAAGAATATTGTAAATGTAGCCTTCTAGCCTGTATCCTGGCCTGGGTCCTCACATCCCCCAAATTAATACCAACCAAATACAGGAAGTGCTACAGCGGAGTGTTGACATTGGCCATTCGACGGGCCTACAACTGCAGTGAGGAGGAGCCAGAGAAGGGTGTTGTTATCTTTATTCTAGTACATCTTTTAAAAAAATTTTAAATCGGAGGAAGGAAGGAGAAAGGAAGGAGGGAGAGAGGGCAATGAGGAAAACACATCTAAACCACAGTAAAATTTGTAAGCCTGAAACCTAGAATATGTCAGAAATAAGTATTTTAAGTAGTATAAATGAAAAGGTATAAGCTTAATATAGTCAAATCTGTAGTCCTGTAAATCGATAATGCTAGGTTTTTAAAAGATCTACAAATTCTATTTTTCCCCATAGCAGTTAAAAAAAGGAAAATTCCGAGTTGTGGACTGATTATAAGCATAAATGTTAAAAAGTCTCTGTTATAACTGGGTGGCAAAATTCCTCATCTATACTGCTCATGTCTATACACAGAAATGGTCAATCTTGTATTTTTCACAGGCTAAATGATTAACCATTTAACATCAGAGTCAATCTCAATCCCATCAGCTGTGTGGAAATTAGTCTCTATAATGGAAAAAGTACTTAACTCCAAAGAGTTCATTCAGTAATCACATATCAGCACACCAGAAAGATAATCTTTCTGCTTTAAGTTCCCAGGCCCTACTTATCATCCATTCCTTCAGCAGCTATTTGCTGAACTCTTACAGTGAGGCCGGCACCCTGTAGGACACTAAGAAGAAAAACACATTCCTTAAGATAAAAGAGATTATAGATTGGAAGGGGGAAATAAAATATAAATGAATTAGCACATGATTTAAACATTAACACAGGTTTGCACACACACGCAAATGCAATGGGGGCTAGGGAGCAAAAGGGAACAATTATATACCTATTTTTGCACAAGTGGAGATGTCTTCACAGAGGAAGTTGCCACTTGAGCCAGGATTCAGGAGATAGATTGGGGTTCATCATAATGTATCTAATGAAAATCAAAGCCTGAAAACAGAAGAGGCCAAGTTCACGTAAACCTCTGTTTGGCCAGCATTTCCCAATGTTACTTGGAAAGAAAAAAAAAAGAACCCCACAAAAAAAAAAAAAAATGATGGATCCTACAACATTAAACAGCTTTATTTGCAGAACTTCTTAGAACCTCTACACCCTCAAACTTTATGCCAACAAAATACATAAGATGGTGCCCCCAAGGGTTAACATTGGTTCTTCCAAGGGTGCGGAACTGGAGTGGAGCAGAGACAATAAGAATTGCAAACCTAGAACAGAGGGACATTGTGTGCAGTGAATCCTAGGCCCAAAGAAAGACCCTTTTTCTTCATAGAACTTGAGGGTCTAACTTGTCTCTGTACACACATTCTGTCTCTATTTATGATCTGTACTCACGGGTTGTTTTCATGTGTATTTTAGACGAAGGTAAGAAAAGTTGATTGTGTGCACCTCTAAGGAATGTCCGAATCCATCTTGGGAAAAGCAGCAGACAAGTCTCAACGTTTATTATTACTGCTTTCAGCACTGCAATCACTCTCTTTCTGAAGGGTTGCCGTTGTCCTACAGGATGAATTCTACGGAGGCTACGCCACCATTTGTCTGATGTCAGTGCAACAAGAAGGCTAGAAAACCCGCAGCGGGTGACCGAGCAATACATGTGCATGCGGTTGGTGGTCATGCGCTAGACACCTAAGCCAAACCCTTTTCTTCTTTGTATAATAATCAACACGTAGATTGATAACCAGATCTTTCCTTCGAACTCACTGCATGTTTGTGAAATAGTATCTTTTTCTATTTGTGAAAAAAACACAATTTAAGTATATTTTAAGGTGTACTAAATATTAATAAAAAGGGGAGAAATGCAGATGGTCTAGATAACATAGTAAAAGATGAATGACTTAGTGGGTCACCACTCCTGCGAATAGAACTTCAGAAACTACCGAGAAAGAAGGACTTCGGGCCTGTTATATGAGACTATTTAAAGCATGTACCACCTGTATAATAGGCTGGGGCAGGACTGATTCAATGGATGAAGGGTGATTTAGATCTATGACTTACATTATCATGATGAATCCTAGATTAATATTAAAGCTCTATCCATCACATTGGAAATCTCCCTGCAGAGTTTTTAACATTTCCCCTGTGGCTGTGTTAATATGTAAATCACTGCCCTCCTGCGAGGCCAGTGCAGAATCTCTGCTTATAACTTTTTCTACATTTCATTTGTTTCCATTTTCTTTCTGGTCACATTGAGTCCTTTTCAGCTTTAGAAAGAAGAAAGCCGCCCTCTCTCCAGATTACCTGAGCGTACAACACCCTCCTGAACCGCTCTCCTTCAGGGGTTCCACATTGTTTGCTCTTTCCCTTTTGTTTGCTGATTCTAAAATAAACAGCAGGAAGAAGTTTGCTCTGCCGGCTTAGGAAACTTGGTTCAAGTTGCTAGTACAAGCAGTAAATGCTGGCCAGCTTATATTTTGCAGCCTGCAAAATGTTGGATAATGTAGCTCAGATTCTCTGGTCGGTGGCCACAGTCCACAAATGTCACATGTCCTCAAAATCACTTCAGCAACTGCTGTTCGCAGGCCCGTCCAAAGAGAGGGAGGGCGAGAGGGCGATGAGATCAGACCACGCGCCAAAGAAGTTACGGTCTCTGGACGCTAATTTAAGCGTGCGTTAAAAACAATGGTGCGCCAGGTTCTCAGGTGTGACAAAAATCTGAGGAGCTCCTTGACCCTAATTGCAAGATGCTCCAAATTCAATAACTTTTGAAATGGGGGCAGGGGGTGAGGAAAAAGAGTAACAGGCCAAAAATTATTCACTAGCCTGGTTCTCTCCTCAGTGCCAGAAAGAAAACCTGTAAGATAGTATAGTTCATCTTCCCCCAGCCTTCTGATTACGCCCTCCTCCCCCGGCCTCTCCCTCCCCCCACACAGTGAGCTCTAAAGGACAGCGAGAATGAAAGCAGCAGTGGTAGCCGCCATCTGGGGTAATCTTGTGGGCGGATGACTCGGTCAGCCCTGCTGAGGATGTGCTCAGCGTTTTCTCCAAATGAGCCGTTCAGAGCTGCCTGGGGCCGCTGAACAGAGAACAGCGGCCACTGCGGCCGCCCTTCAGCCCGTGGCTCTAATTCGTTGCACAGTGCAGCCGACCCACATCGCTCGCCCCCGTTCCAACTGTGCTCACAGTTGACCCCTCAGAAGGCTTCCCGAGGGGAGGGGAGCATGTGTCCTCTGCTCGGGCTCTACCCTGAGGAAGAGGGTCAGCAAAACCCAGGGCACCCTGACCCTCCTTGGCGAGAGGTTAGTTAGAGGAGAGGCTGTGGGGCCAAATGACCCGGCCTCTTAGATGGAGAGCACCCACGGCCAGCGATGGAAGGGAGAAATGTCCTGGCAGATTTTTCATTTAAAAAACTTCATAAATTTTTAAATCTTACTCTTTCAAAATGAGCCATAAATGGGTCAAATGATATAGAATAGTGAAATGGATGTGATATGAATTCTTTATAATTATGGAAATGGCAGCTTCCTTATTGGTTACATGAGTCACGTAATATGTAATTCCCTGCCTTGGGTTATTAATAATGGATACACAGTTATCAAATTGTTTTAATGAACACTTCTAAAATACTTTCTGTCACTGAAAGCAAATATTTTATTGTAGACAGATATGCTTGCAGGACTGAAGTAAGACGTCCCAGTATTACCATTTCTAATTTAATGTAAATACTGTCAAAAATTGACAGAGAACAATGAAGCTAATTACCAAAAGAATATATGCTTATATTTGGAATTGTACTCAAGAGTCCTATTTTTGCCATCTCCAAAATAAACACTCCTTACTGATCTCTACACAGTTCATTATATAATGAGAGGGAATTCTGGATTGCTTCCAAGGGAAGACTATTCAAGTGTCAGGCACAGAATGGCAAATCTGCCAACTTAATAAAAAAATAAACTTTCTTTCTCAAAAAAACAACAAGCCCCTCTACTCCAGGTCACAGAACTCACCCAACTCTAATAAACTCAGTGGGAAGAAATGAGGCAAGAGGGTATCACCACAACAAATCAAAGGATGGGAAACATTTAGGCAAGAGGCCCAAGTTGAAAAAGAGGTTGGGACTATTTAGGGACCAAGCCACCTGGCCTTGAAATTCTCAGGATAGCACTTCATAACTGGTGCTGAGAATAACACTGGAAACAGGAGCACCTCCAAATGCCAAAGAAAGACACCTGAGCCAGGGCTCTCACCTGCCAGGGGAAAAGGGGAGCCTTACAGGCCCTCAGAGCTGGCACTGCTTTTGATGGATACGTAGAGAAATGGCTGGGAATTGTGCCCTCAGCTGCCCCTGGGGAAGGAAGATTCAGAATTTGTTTTGTTTTGTTTTGTTTTTATCATCAAAGCCCCACATGAGCCACAAAAATATCGCACAAGAACACCTGCTTGCAAACACAAAGACCCAAATGGTGTAGATGAAAGCAGTGTCTACTGGAATCACCAGGCTAGGATACAGACCTTCCTCAGCATCTTCAGAGAGAAACAGAGAAACACCCCCACCAACAATAGCTAAGTGGTCCTCTGACTGCAACTCAGAGCTTAGTTTTTCATCAACTCGGGAAGTAGTTTTTCTCTGAACAGGGAAATGGATTCAGGGAGAGAAGAGTCCAGATTTCCCTTACATCTATCCAGCTGTACTGGACACCTTTTTGATTTTAGTCTTCCCAGTAGCATCACTGACCCACAACTCTTTCACAGGTTTGCGATAGGATCTTATATATGTTAATGCAGTTTGACCCACCTCTGGTCACAGATGATTGGTTCAGGATGAGGCAACTTATCTAGATGGGGCCAATCAGAATCCTTCCCTGGTATTTTGCATCTGTAACTGAGATAAGGCAGTTTCTTGAGGGAGGGAGGGGCTGAAATTAAAGCTATGTAAACTCAGAAGATACTAACAAATTGATAGAGAAGTAGAAAAATCAAGACAGCAGAAGGAAGGGGTAATGAAACTGATGTGCTGAGAGCAGAAATGAGAATCCAGGAGAAAGTCCCAATGCTGATCTGAGTCCTAGGCTTCAGATGTAATATAGTCCCAATCACATTCATAAGACATCCCAGTATCCTCCTAATCAATTCCCCATTTTGCTTAAACACATTAGAAATTTCAGTAACATGCAACCAAGGAGATCTGAGTAATATATCAGGTAAAGGAGAGCCTGGTTTTGCAGCTGTGCCAATAGGAAAGCCACAGCTACAAAAGATTTACAAGAATAGGAAACCGCTCCAGAGGCAGGGAAGTCCAAAGTGGGCCCACAGTAACTTCTCCCCTATTCCATCTCTCACCATGGGTCGCTTAGCCCAGGATTCTGGGACTCCTTATCCCTGAATATTTTCATCCAAATCAGGTCAGGGTAAGATATACAGTAAGGGAAGTTTTGAAATGGTAAACTTAAACAAACAAACCAGGCCAAAGAATATGGAAACATAGGAAGGACCATTCCACCACTCTTGACCCAGGGGTTGGTGGGTAGGGCGTGGACAGAGGTGGTATTCACTGGAAGATGCACATGAGTCTTCCCAGTTGGATGCTTCTAGATCGTGGATCGTTGACTACTCCTGTGAATGAATCATGAACACACGCACCCCTGTGGAGGGGGAAATAAGAGCAATGTTGAAGAGAAGTGTGAACCCCTTCTCAGTGATGAAGCCCAGCCACTGTGATCCCAACGATGCAGGAGGCCACTGGTTCAAGGCACCCGCATGAGCTCAGACCTACAGCAGAGGGGCAGGCGGGATGACCGAGGCCGAAAGACTGATAACAGAACAGAAGGAAGGCCAAGTGCCAGGGTGTTAATGCAAGGGCGCAGAGCTGGCCCTGCTTCCTGCTCACAGCCACTGCAGTTGCACGGCTGCTGTGAACCTTTGGGAAGCTCTTTACACAGACACCGCAGAAGCCCCCATCAAGGAAAAAATTCATACACATATTTCAATTAGCCCTGTTATCTTTTTTTCAAGAGAGGTGGAAGATCAACTCTCAGGGTCCAAATTAGTGATGATGCTCATTTTTATCAACTACCATCCACCCTTATTCCTGTTTGAGATGGGAAAACAGTCATCCTTTCGAAACATCCTCCAAACCCACACTGGTGTAGGTTTAGGCAACAGACTCCCTCCCCATTGTGGCTAGGCTAAGCCTAAGGAAAAAACCTAAGGATTAGGCTAAGTTCTTCCTAAACTACTGAAATTTGCAAATTTTCTTTTATGAAAGCAAATTATTCTTTGAAGAGCACATTCCACTTTTCCGAACAGGATCCTCCAAAACAAAGATAAAATGAAACTCAAAAAATTAAAAATTAAAAACCAAGATCTTGAAAAAGCATACACTTTGTAAGAAACTAAATTATTTTGCTCATGTTGGAATAACAAGGTGGCTGCTGGCTTATTTAAAAAATATCAAAAGCAAGACTAGCCAAAAAAAAGAGAAAAATCCAAGTAAGGTCTTGGTTTCCATTACCTATATTTGTATAAAAGCTATGTGTTGTTTTAACTAAACATATGGTCTTTGTCCCTCATGTAAAGAATCCTGAGTTTTCCTGACACTTTGGCAAGAGGTACCGCAACCCCCTGCCAGGCCAGTAAAAATCACACATTTTTTTCTGCAAGGAAAAAAATGTCAATAAAAGTGAGCATTAAAAAGTGTAGAAAGCTTGAATTGGAAAGCTGTGCTGGAGAGAGGCTGCTTCCTAATCAGCCTTGCACAAGTACTTTAACACTTTTTTATAACATTAGTACCCCACTCTGTTTGAGAGATCTAATACAGATACTGAAAGTTTGTTCCATATGCTGTTCTAAAATATGTTCTTTAGACATAGGGACCTTGCCATTTAAACAACCTTCTCGAATAAATCACATGGATAAATTTTTATAAATAATTTATGTTTACTCTTGTATTGTACAAATTGGTTCTTTAAGTTACTTCAACTAGAATTGAATTCCAACGGCTTTTAGTACGACGAGGAATAATCTTTGTCTCACTTTCGTGTGGGCACCTTTCAAGGCCTTGGTATTGTAATCTGTCATAATAAAAAGCAGAGAAGTAAATATAATACTGCTATCAAAATATGACAAGCTCATTATAACAAGCCACTCATAAATCTTGAAACAAAGGCACCACCATACATTTTAAAAATAGTCATTTTATGCAATTTGCATAGGATGATTTTATTTGAAACCAAGGCAGGTATTTCTTCCTCTCTGCACACATAATGCTGAAATGAATTATACAGTAATTCCACCACCCACCTCTAAAGAGGGCCTGAAATTAGTTAACAAATGGCTGCAAAATACTTTGCAATCATGAAATGCAAAATAAAACTGTAATGCCCATAAATTCTTCCACATAGCACAGCTGGATTGTGCTTAGATGGAAAGAGGGGCGAACTAAACAGTGTAAAAAGGCAGATGCCCTGGAAGTAATCTGCTGGGTCAAGGGTGAGAAGAAGGGTTCCATAATGAGGTTCCTCTGGATATTAAAATTCAGCACCTCTCTGGGAAGTCCCACCATGGCTTCAGGAGACACAAATAAATGTGTGGAGTGAGCTGGCCCTTCTACATAAAGATTTAAATAAGAACTTGCAGCCTGTGGTGCAAAAATAATCTCTAGTTTTAAATATTTAACTAGTGTCTTAAAAAAGTCCTAAACCCAGCTCGAGTCAGCTCCGTTCCCGATAGGTGGAAATGATTTGCCCCTTTTCTCTACCTGCCTGCCAGAGCTTAGGATGCATCCAGGGAGTATGGAAAAATAATAAGCAATCAGAGAACCCTTTTCTGCCCCCAGCCAGAAGAGCCAGTAGCCCTTGAAGTCCACCAGATGGGAGACCCAGAAGTATCACCAAAGGCCCTCCATGGGGCTCTGCAGTTCCTTTTCACACCCTTCCTGGTGTTCGGGCCCATCACCATGGCCAGATCCGTATTGAACCTAATAAGCAGTACAATGCAATAAATCTAAACACACATCCAACCTACTTATACCTGACTGTCCACGTATGGGTCTTCATCCTGGAAAGCCTTAGATGTGAATCCTCAACAAGAGAAAGTTGAGATGCTATGATTTCAAGATAACCCAACAAACTTAAGCTGTGATAATGTGTAAGTCACAGTAAAGAGCCAAAACTGGGAAAAACAACCAACAACTTCAGTTTTAACTCCTATTTCCAATACTAATGAAAACTTTGATCATTCACTTAGAAATAAAATATCCTGAGCACCTATGACAATGGAAAAGCCACTATGATCTGCTCAAGCTAGGTCCTTGGCCTCGTAGAGTTTCCAGAGCACCAGAGAGGGAAACAAGGAAGTCGGACAGTGAGAGTGAACAGAGCCACGATTAGGGAAGAACAAAGAGCCATTTGTTGGAGCTGGAAGCCAGGAGAGACTTCTCAAGACATGTGATGCCTCAGGTGAGACTCAAACAGTGACAAGGAGTAAGAAGTGGATGAATATTCCTTGCACAGGAAAATCACGAATAAGAGGCTTGGAGGCAAGAGATAGCACATCATTTGGCAGAAGAGAAAAATGTTTGTCATAAAGCATAGAGTTGATAGGGCGTGGAGAGAGATAACGCTGGAGAAATAAGAGTACAAGTGATGAAAAGCGGGCTCTCTAAGGACTGTGAGAGAAGTGGGAAATCATAGAAAGGTTTTAAAGAAGAAATCATAAATATTTGTATTTTATTTTAAGAATTCTGATTGCATTGTGGAGGAAGAATTGGAGAGGACCAAGACAAAGTCTAGGCAGGAGAAAATGGTAACTGCATAGTGGCAATTGCAACCAAGAGATACGAACCGATGTCAAAGCTATTCGGTAGTTAGAAGAGACCAGACCCAACGGGGCAGGCTAGCACAGTGAGTTAAGTATTCAGATGGCTTGAGTTCAAACCCTGACTCCGCCACTTACAGGGAAAGTCACTTAATCCTTCTGCACCTCAGTTTCCCTTTCTGTAGTGCAGGAAAAACAATAGCAGTAGCTGCTCATGGAATTATTATGAAAGATAAGCTAATTCACAAAGTACTTACAACAGTTCATGGTACATTGTAAGTGCTCAAAAAAATATTGTCTCATGGCTCAAAACTAGAAACAATGGTTCATGAACTGCAGATGGGATGGGATGTGGAGGCAAGAGGAGGAAGCAGTCACGGATCCACGAAGGATTTTGGCTTGGACAAAAGGGTGGATGGATACTAACTGCCAGCGACCGATTTGCTGCCTCTCAGCTCCAGATCCACTCACTCTTCATTTTCTGCTCTGAGACCTGGAAATGGACCCAGTAAGCACTTCTCCTTTGCAGCTGGCATTTGACTTTTTCAATAAAAGGCAAGAAGAAGGGGCTTTTTCTGGGTCAGATGTGCTTCCAATTGCTTCTTTTTGCTTCTACACAGGACTGCCTATGGTGCATGTGGGGACATCTAGTAGCACCCACCCCCACCAAACTCCAGTGGCCCAGGCCCATGGAGTCTGAGAAAACCCAGAGGTTGCCTTCCCAGCCTTGGCCCATCTGCACCCGGGAAGGGTGTGTCCCACTTGTAACTGTGGCCAGGCGCAGCTGGGAGTAACTCAGCAAACTTCTCTGCCATCCACACCTTCTTCCAAATGGTCTGAATTCCAGGCCCTTTGTCCTTTCCTTGGATAATCTCCCTTGGCCCCAGGGTATTCTTTACCCTTTTACAGTTAGTCCCTGTTATAGTGCATAATTCTTTATGTTAATCATTTCCTGGTCAAATTACTGTGTGTTTTCTGTCTCCTGATTGGACCCTGTCCAATACAATACTCTTCATTTAAGTAGAAAACACAGGAAGAGAGACAGGTGTTGAAAAGATAAATTCCATTTTGCACATACTGGGCTTGAGATGCTTCTTGGACATCCCAACAGCACTGCCTGGGGGGAAGCTGAGTACCTGGGGGTCTGGAGCTGAGGAGATGTGTCCAAGCTAGAGACATAGGCTTAGAAAAGAATAGCTTTAAAGTCTCCGAAGTCTTAGTAAATGAAGCGTGTATGTACATGCCAAGTGCCAGGGAGACAAATATATATTTTTAATTTTTCATGTGCTCATGTCTCATCAAGAGCCCCTAAGTGTGCCTTATATGTGGCAGCACGTTTCATCAAAAGATTTACGGTGATTTTGCATCTCGTGTGTTAGGTAATGTTGCTTTATATCTATGAACATTTTCAAAGCTAACTGCAAATAGGGTTGAAAACAGCCAAGCCCCGTAAGAAGATAACTCTAATTACACTCCCAGCTTGGAAGCTTAACCCTGGTGGAGGTAGGGGAATCATTCCTCATTCAGCTACTTTGGCTCCGCAAGCAGGAAAACTGCAAGCAGCACTGAAAACTGGTGAGCTGCTAAAGTGTGGGATAACTAGACACAAATATATTTTGAAGGAGACCCCAGGGCCAGTCCCTTCTACTTTTTCCAGAGTGTGAACTTGACCAACATAACTTGCTCCTTGCTTCTCCCATTTCTCAAAAGTTTGGAGCTCCTGACCACAAGAAAAGGAAGTTCCATCAGCAGTTTGCAAAGAAACAATTTAGAAGAGAAATGTATTAAATCCTCAGGGAAATTAAACCCAAATAATCCAATAACAGCATTACCAAATTAACAATAGACTATGAATTGAATCAATTGCCTCCTACTGCGGGGATCCTGTGGCTACCCACAGACCCAAACAAACGCGGCCGATGATGTCCATTGCCCTCAGAGAGGCGGTGGGCAAGGGCGACCTGGGGTACCCTAGAGTTTACCCCCTGGTGTTTTCAGCTTTCTGATTTATTCCGGACATCTATACTACAGAGAAAGGTCCTGCTTCTGCCCATTTCCTACCTCAGACCATGGCAGGTTAGTGACAGAGGCCAAAGGTGGTACAATTCTTGAGACAAAAGGTGCAATTTTATGGATCGCTTTTTTGTGAATTCCCCTCTAAGGGTCTGTGTCTAGAAGTAGCTGGAGTGTTGGAAATCAATCAATGTAAGGCTTCTTTCTCCGGAGAGGGCTGAATGGACAGGTGGGGACAAGTAATGGTTTCTCTAGAACCCAGGCAGTCTAGTGATCAGGTGGGTCTTTGAGAATACCAGGCATCTGCTCCAAAACAGACTCTGACATTTCAGTAAATAAGCATTTATTTCTGTAAATTCTTTTCTTAGGCTCCGATGTCTGTCTGCCTGGGGCAATGTGAGATTACTTAAGTAACCTGGGCCAGGGGGGCCGCAAAAGCAGCATGTGTGACTCACCAAACCTCTGCGCGGGTTCTTAAGGGCTTTTTGAGGAGGAAGGTAGGATGCGGCATCTCGTAGAAATAAAATCCTGGCGATTTATACAGCTTTGCCAAATAAGGCCCACAGGGCAAATACAAATGGCCTTGAACTGCCTTCAGCTTCCCTGGAGACAGCCAGTTTGTCAAAATGCCTATCACATGGTCTCATGCACACCCTTCACATTACCGCTGACATTTACTCCTGAAGCTTTTTAATAACCAAACAGCATTTCACAAAAAGTTAATTAAAGGCATTTTATTTGGGTATTATGTGACTTAGAATTATTTTCACATTCTTAATTTTGTTTGACATTTTGAAAACACTATTCCTAATTCTTTTTTGTTGATAAAAAAAATTTTTTTAACATGGCTAGCATGTACTGAACACTATTTTTTTTTTCCTTCTCCCAAGAACTGACGCAAACACCAATGTACTTTTTGTTTGAGCTTGGAGAAATAAAGCATTCTGTCTAGAATCTTAATTACTGTGGCCCCAAACTTACCTAATTAGAAGCTCCTTTTTAATGAGAAAAAAAAAATGATTTTCGAAGTTAATGAATTCGTAAGCAGAAACACTGCTGTTTTCCAGAATGAATTACCCGCGTTCCTCACAGGCGCATTTTAGTCAAACACTCTCATTAATATTCGTACTTAGAACATGTGGGACTGATTTCCCCGTTAAAGCGGGCTCTCCTTTGTTTTTAGTCTAAAAAGACCACAGTTTCCTTCCTTGGAGACATCAGGCTGCACATAGCAACTTAATTCTAGATGTTGGACAAAATGGATGTTATTTCATCAAAACGATTCATTTTATTGACTTGCGCCACTTTGAGCTTGTTAACATCAAACATCTTTTGCGCAGATAAGTTAACGATGTCCGATCTTTACAACAAAGAAAACTATGATGGCTATTCTGAGGTAAGTTTTTTAACTCTCACGTGACTAGCATTGACTAAGCATTTGTCCAGAGCCCAATGCTTTCATGAAGGGTAAGGAAGCGTTGGTTGTGCTTTATTTTTTTGTCACGTGTCAGCCTTCCTGTGACAATGGATTGATGTCACGCGTATTTTTGAGCCCAACAGCGAACAGCCTGGCCTGCCTGATGACCGTGTACATGCAGATAGACACTTAGCAAGCACGAGGTGCGTTAGTGATTTTTAGTTGACTCAGAAGCACCCAGTTGTAATAAATAGTTGCAGAATTAAGATCTGGGTACATTGCAGCTGGACGTTTGAACTGTCTTCAACTACAAACAAAAAAATGAGACATTTATATTTTCTGCTTAGCAAATGCAAGCTGGTAAATGTGTGGTAAATCTGACTAAAATATTTATCCCTAGATGATGGAATTGCAAGTTGTTTTTATTTTCTTTATGCTTTTAGATATTCCAAATTTGCTGAAACCAGTATATATTACTTTTTACAATCAGAAAGCAATCATTTAAAAATCCTTATATGCACAAACCTTCATGGTAAAACTAAATCTAATTATACAATTGCTGTTTTTTAAATGATTTCTTTAAAGTTGGCATATTACTGGGGTAGTAACCCACAAACTAATTGGTGCTTTGCTAAAAATGTGATTTATATACCAGTAAAAATACAATCTGTGTCTTGAGAAATGCTTTTAGGCTGGAACTCTGAATACTAACTGGTGAAAATGGAATTCCGTGGGGCGTCCTCTGACCGCACCCCAAAACCCGGCTCGAGTCTCTGCTCCCACGTACCCACCATGGAGCGGGAAAATGAGGGACAGGAAGAGACATCGACGACGTGAATCAAAACTCAAAAGAGAGTAACTGCAGTCAAATAAACTTTTGCCTCATTTCCTACCTCATTATATTCCTGCTGCTCAAACACATTGCTGTCTGCACTCTATGTATTTTATTAATATTTTATAGTCATCTTACAATAGTCCAGGGACAGAGAAACCAGATTGCTTTAAGAAGCTTAATGGGAATTATTTGTTCAAATATTCTGTACATGAAGACACAAACTTTGTTTATAGCTTTAACAGATTAAAGTTTGGCTTTAAGTTAATTTTGGGTTCAAATCTATTGCTTATAATAATAATAAGTAATTTTAGTGGCAATTTCTAATGGTAGCCTAGAGAAGACCTTAAAGAGGAAAAGAAAATAAATCTCAGTTTTGAAGAATTAAAAGACTGGGGTCCAAAAAATTTCATGAGGATGAGCACACCTACCGCCAACAAAACACCACACTCGGCGGCCACCCTGTCCTTGAGGTTGGGGAGGACCATGGGAGAGGAAAGAGGGTTGGGATGACCAACCCTCCTCTTTGACTTCCATCGCTCACCCCAGGGTGGCTTCATGGGCTTGCAACCCAGGTGGTCACACAGAGTCCTGGGTTTGGCTAAACACCCTCTCGATCCTGTCTTGAAATTTTTCATAACTTTGGATAAAGGAGCCGGTATTTTTATTCTGTTCTGGGCCCAACAAATGATGTAGCCTGTCCTGCTTCCCCAAAACTTGATCCTACTGGCTCCTGTGCTCATATTCCCAACACCCAATGCCTCTCCGTGTTCATCAACCAGAGTTTCCTACATAAAACTCAAGGGCCAGCCTGCCATGCAGGCCCGGCAGGTCTCCTTACATCCTACAACGAATATAAATATAACCATACAATTTGTGAGATGTGGTCAAAATGCAAATTTATTTTTGCATCCCACCATCTCCCTTAAAATGCAAGGGACAAAGAGAGGGTCCTGCGGAAATCTTCCCCAGCCCTGCATGAAAGCTTGGCCAGAAGCCATGAACTTCATTGCTGCTCTTAAGTGATATCAGACCTTTGGCCTCTCTGAGTCAAAAACACACAGTCTCAACTGTACTGTAATCAACATTTCAATGTGTCCAGCCATTCAGTCATTCATTCATTCACCCATTCATTGGTCCTCCACTGCTCCCGAGGGAGGCCTGAGCTCAGGGACAGGAGCATGGTGGTCACATTCTGTCTACTTTCTCTTCTAGCCTCACCTGGTTGCCTCACTCTCTGCTTCACTGGACCTCACTGGGATGGAAGAGAATTCGAGATGAGAGGCAAAGAGATGGTACAGTTCCTACCAGGAAGGACAGATTTACTCCTGGGACCCAGAGGATGGTACCGCCCACCACCGTGGGGGCCCTCCCCCTGCAATTCTTCTGTTCTCCCCTAACCTTTCAACTCCCAGCCTGGCCTCAGCTGTCACCCAGGGGCACAGGCACCCACTCCACCCATGTCCCTTTCTCTTCTGGGGTCCTCTTCAGTAAGACTCAAAAGAGCTTCTCTTTCCTGGAGCCTCTCTCTGCTTGGCCCCGGCTCGCCCTCCACACTGGAGGCCCTGCTCTATTCTGTCTTCCTGAGATGCATTAACTTTCTGGCCTGGAGTCGGGCACCAGGCTGTTGTTTCTCTCAACCACATGGAACACATTTCCTCCTCCTATGGGATCCCCTCCCTGGTGAAGCGGAAGGGATGCAGTAATCCCCAGACACCTGGGCACAGGTGAGGGGCATTCACGGCAAGGTCATAACGCTCTTCAAAGAAATCCCCTCATAAACCCAAATCCTGCCCTTTAATCTTCTCCAAGTGGGTGAAGGAATTGAGAACTAGGAGAACAACTTTTCAACCACTTCCTTCAACAAGTCTGCAAAAGGTGACCTTGCTTTGGGAATCTGACACCTATTAGATTTTGGTGTTTTAGCTGAGACTTCACTTTTGACATTCTTTGCAACAAAGATGAATCTGTCCTTATAAGAAGGCTTATAGCTGGTAAAACAGACAACTTCTCTGAATCATTTCACATATATGTGCATTTTTCTGGGGAGAGAGTTTGGAGTTCTGGGGTTAAATTCCTTTCTTATTGTTTATTTTTTATTAATTTTGGAGAGAGAGAAGCATCAATGTGCTGTTCCACTTACTGATGCATCCGTTGGTTGATTCTTGTATGTGCCCTGATCGGGGATCAAACCCACAACATTTGCGCACTGGGACAACACTCTAACCATTGGACTACCAGGCTAGGGCACTGCAGTTAAATTCTCATGGGGGTTCATTATCTCACAAAGTTCAAGAATTACTGCAATAGAAGGGTTTTATTTCTAGAATTATTTTAAATTAGTATCTAATTCAATTTGTAAATGAATCGTGTTATCTGACGGGCCTTAAAATATCAACATAATGCCAAAATCATCAGAATCATTCAAGTGGTTTACTCTGACCCTCCTCCAAATGCTGGCTTTTTAACAGCAGCACAAAACGGAATGAGCAGGTGATTATTATGCTCCTCTCCTCCATGTGCTTTCCCAGGCTCACCCCCGAATACCTTCTCTTCCAACGCTTTCCTTCCCCAAGGAAATCCCAGCTGGATCGGTCCTGACCTAAAACACAAGCAGCCTGTGAAGGTGAGTGGAGGGTAGGGGCTTTGGGGGAAAGCTGGGGACCACACTGGTTATACGTCAACCACTGTCATGGAAGGCAACTACCATGTGATCTCAGGCCCCCCTTTCATACATCATACTAAGACCGTGACCTTGAGAAACACAAAAAGGAAAAAGACATGCACTGACTCAGGGACCAATTTCTCAGTGAGAAAAATGAAAGGTCGGTGCTCACCTAAGTGTGACCAGCAAAATGAAATAGGCAAGAAAGGGGAGAGGGTGGCCTCCACTTCCTGTGTGTGTGTGTGTGTGCATGCGTGTGGGAGTGTGTGTGTGTGTGTGCTTTTTTCCCTGAATGCAGACTTTACAGCACTCTTCCCCTTCAGATGGTCTCAAACTACATGCTACTTCTAGAAACACACACTTTCACATTTCTGTATCTTTGTCCATTGCAATTCCTTCACCTCAAAAGCCCCTTTTCTGTTAAACTCCTGCAAGATGCAGTTCAAATTGGGATGCAGGAGCATATAACAGAAAACTTAAATAACCTTGTTTTAACCGAGAGACATTTTTTTTCTTGTGTAAAAATATCTGGAAGGAAGCGGTGCTGGGCTGGCATGGAAATTCCAGTCATTCCAGAGCCTGCCGTCCTTCTCATCCCCGGTCCTAAGCACATGGCTCCCACCAGGCCATCAGGTCCCCTTCCAGGCAGCACAAACAAAGGGGCAGGCAAAGGGCACTCTTTTCCAAAGGGACCCTTAAAGACCACCGTCCAACATCTTTCATGTCACTGGCCACCCCAATTGTCAAGTGAAGCTGGGAAATGTAGTTTCTCCACTGGACGCACTGGCCCAGCCACTGTAACTATGGCTAAAAGAGCAGGGACGTTGGATGGACGACTAGAGGGTCTGCCCAGCCTCGATAAGCTCACTTCTTGGTTATCTCAAATATACAATATTTCAATTTTTTTTCTTTCACCAGGTCCAAGTCAACATTATTGACACTTCAGGTAATTAATTCTTTGCTGTGGGTGTCTGCCTTGTAACAAAGGGTATTTAACAGCACCCCTAGATGGCAGTAGCGCCAGCCCACAAATGTGGCAACGAAAAAGGTCCCCAGACATTGCTAAATGGTCCCTGTGGTGCAAAATCCTTCTTAATTAGGAACCACTGCACCAGACTGTCCTGCTCATCCCCAGCTTACTACTGCAATGACAATGACTATTGTTGTTATGATAACTACGCCTGTTTTAGCATCTAATGCTGTTTTACCCATTTCTGTTATGCTCGTTTGTATACATGAGGACTGAGCTCAGAAAGGACTTTCTGAAGCAAAGCGGGCCCCACTGAGATCTGCCTGCTGCGTAGTCCATACGCTTCTCCTCCAGCCGCTGCCTGTCCACAACCAGCGCTCCAGCCCGGCCCTCACACAGTTTAAGCATTCAGGCTACATTTGTTGAATTAGGCTTTAAAAAGAAAGCATGAGTGCCCTGGAGCCCAGGAACAGATCCTAAGTGCTTTATAACACCAGGTACAGACTTCATAAGGAGGAAAGGGAAAAAGAGAAAAGGATGGAAGGAGGAAGAAAGGAAGGAAAAAGACCATAGATTCCTAGACAGCTTTAATAAAGTATTTATCTTTAAAAGCAGGTAAGGAGGGGACTACCTCCCCAGTAATGCACAGAATAAATGCTGGACCACTTTGATCTTACACTCTAAAGGAGCAATCAGTGATTTCCCCCTCCCCACAGCACAACGAGTACTATTGTTGAAGATTCGACTCAACTATCGGTTTCTTCTTCAGCGGAGAACTGAACTGCTCGAGAGAGAGCCACTGAACATGCGGTCATTGGCAGGTGGAGTGGGGAAAAGGCGTCAGGAGAAAAACTTCTGCGAGGATCGGTCTTTCAGTCTCTGGGTTATTTCCAGTCTCTTACAGGTCTCATTCGTGAATTACGACAAAGCACTAGAGGGATTAAAATAAATCAGAATGCAATTCACTGACATGAATTGTAAGAGCGTTCCAGTATTGTAGCCACCCCCTTCCTTTCCCCAGATGGAGGTTTGTTTCCAGCTGCTCTGTGGAAAATGTAGTCACTTTGCTTCTCAGAATCAGGCTTGAATTAGAAAAATACTATGCAAAGAATGTTCATCCCTCTTTATTATATCCAATGTTTATGTTAACTTACTATTTATTAAGTGGTCCTGAGTACTGAACATGTTTATTAGGTATGGTGCATTTTATTCATTATTGTTAGAAGTATTAAAAAATTGGGGAGATTTCACTTGCCTTTTTTATGTATTTTTTTACTGTAGTAAAATATATATAACATAAAATTTACCATTTAACCATCTTTAGTGTACAATTCTGTGGCATTAAGTGCATTTCACTTCCTTCCTACATAGTCTGTTCTCTAATTATACTCACACTATTAATACCTAAATAACCATACCCAACACTTAAGTGTTGTTTTGCCTACAAAAAAAAAAAAATTCCTACAACAACAATAAGGTTGATGCTTTTAGAGGTGCCCTGACTCTGATGGGTTCGCATCTTATTCAGGAGTGTCACATTTTCCAGCGAACGTTAAATTTCCCCCGTATTCACTTCAAGCTTGTTTGGAGCCGGGTAATCACTGCCCATCTTTTTCCCCCTGAACCGTGTTATCATCTCACCAGCTCATACAATACTGGGTCACCTGGGGCCAGAGCCAGTGCTTCTCCGGAAGTACCTGGGGCAGTCAGGCATGAGGAGGTAACAGTAATTTCATAACATTAATGCAAATGGAAAGTTTGGGTAGTTTTATTTTCCTGAGAAATGAAGAATGATCAACAAATATCCATAAGCTATTGTCTAGCCCTTCTCTTTGAACTTCAGCGCTCTACCCCATTCTTCCTAACAGTGCATTTTATCATATGTCATGAAGTTTTCCTCTTATAATATAACATTCATGTAAGGCATTTATTCCTATGTGTAGCTTAGGAAATGGGAAGTATCACTGCCCATTATTCTCTTTCTAAATATAGGAACTAACATACGAAAGGAGTGAACCAGGAAAATCACAATTAGAATCAGGAGTGAAATTAAATTACAGTGAGATTAATGTCAAATTAAAAATCTTTGTAGAGGTAGAAAAATATTATTCAATCCTGAAGAAAATTATCTCAAAATTTATTTTACTTCTTGCCAGATTTCCAGGCATTGGTGTTTTGGTTAATAAAACATAAAGCTGTTGCATCTCTTAAAATATGCAACAATACTAATTAGCTACAGCAATGCACCTACATAATTTTCAAACTGCTTTAAAAATAGCATGTAGCTTTTTTATGTTATTGTATTTTTTATTGTTGTTCAGTTACAGTTGTCTTCTTTTTTCCCGTTGCTCTCCCCTTCTAACTTAAAAGCACTGAAATGTAACAAACACTGCAAAACTGCTTTTAACCTCTAGAGGGCAGAATATGCTCCACATTTGTACTTAACTAATTTTAAATTACTTGACCAAAATAACAAAAACCACACCACTACCGCAACAAAAAGCCTCTAGGATCCTCTGGTTGCATACTGTACAATACACTGTATACTTAGTATACACTGTATACTCAGTTAACAACTTTAATTTTTTTAACTAATGTACAATTACCTACATTCTACAGTCTACAAAAGGCAAAATTAACAATTTTGCAGCCTGAGTCTAGCCATGAGTTAAGGATTATTAACATCAGGCAGCCAGTATATACTCAAGGAAAGGCAGAGTACTTCAAACAAAAAAACTGCGACTGAGAATCAGCCATATTCTTTCTATGTTAAAATATTTGCAATGAAATGCAAACGTTGTATTTACTATAAAATTTAGTCACTGAAGTTACAAGGTGATCAAATGTTATAATACTAACATTTCACTCTTGAATTTTCATGTGTACCTTTTTTTTTTTTTTTACCACAAACCAACTGTAGATCTAATGGTGGCAAAAATGTTTTTAGTTTCCTCTTAATACATCTTTTGACCTAATTAACTTTTGTTTCCCTCCAATTAGGCCATTTGCATTTCAGTAGCTAAAGCACTATTTTGTTTGATTAGAAACTACAACCTCTTCACTTTTTCATTCTCATTAATTAAAATACATCATGGTAAATTAAGCAATTTGGTTTTCAGTCTCGATGGGTGACATTTTAACAACTTCCCCTTCAACCTTCTCTCTCTGTCAATCTTGGCCATGTCCTATGTCACAGGACAGTGCAAAGGCAATGGTGGCAGCCTGATAGAGGAGTGGAGCAGGCATGGACCCAGGGGTGATACATCACTGAAGTCAGCGACTTCTCAGATGCATGAGCTGTTCACCTGCCAATCAAACTTGATAAGGCTTCTACCTTATAGGGTTATGCATGACCTTACCCAAGATGCTAAATCATTTCTGAAGTCTCATTTCTTAACCTAAGCAAAACTACTCTCCCCACTTTTCAGGTCTACAGCCCTATTCACTCTAACACTAATAAACACAAGGGTCGTGGCTCAGAAAAGCTGTGGGACCAGACAAAGTAGCAGTGCCACTGCTTTTTGGACTAAGGAAAGCAATGCACTTTTAAAATCGGGGCTAGTCATAGAAGAGAAAGGGTTCTGTGTTACTGCCCACTGGTGGAATTGGCAAGTTTAAAAGAAACTGCTCACAATTACAGTTGCCCTGTAATAGATCAAACGTGAGCCAAGGAAAGGTGTGTGAGCACAGGCTGGGTGTTGCACGTGAGGAATATCACCAACGACATTTCTGCATGGACTGTGAAGCTGTACTAATGGACTTCCAAAGCCTTATCAGTCTCCTTTTAACATTCATTTCTATGTTGGAAAGAAATACATGCACAAAGTTTAAAAAGCCGTAAGAATTCTATAGGGCTTATAATTAGGGTGACTGCATCCCGCTTTCCAGGAACATTTCTGATTTACCCTCGTTACCCCAGCGTGGTTTTAAGAGTGCTCCCTTTCATCCTTAAAAGTGTCCCAGGTGAATGAAAAACTAGGCCAACCTCATCACCCTCAATTTCTTTTCCCCAGAACCAACTATTCTGAATTAGTTTAGAATTTTTTCTATATGACTTCAAATTTCTAAAACAAACAAGAAGCAAACAAAAAAATGATTATATTACTTGTATCAGTTCAAAAATTGCCTTTGATTTCCAGGGGGTAGCGGATCAACTTCAACAAATAGAAAGAGATGCCTGGAAGGTACATTGTTTGAACACTTACCCCTCTAAAAATGACTTCTCCTCCTTCGCAGTTTGCTGAGATTTCATAGATGTACAAGTTCTCAGCAAAATGTTAGTATTTTAGAACAAACGGTAGGGGTAGGGAAAGAAATGTCATTATTCACACACAGTACCTACATCTCCCTTCGAAGTCAGATACGGTGCTGACAGCTGTTAACATCTTACTCTTTAAACTTTATCACAGGTATGTGTATATAGGAAAAACATAGTATATACAGGGTTCAGTACTCTCCACGGTTTCAGGTATCTGCTGGGGCTCTGGAAATGTACCCCCCCCCCAGGATAAGAGGGTACTACAGCAATTTATTTACCATATGCTATGTAGATGCTATGACGTAAGGCCGTGTGTGTGTTGCGGGGGGAGGTGTATGTAATTTTAAATCCTACAACACCACTAAGAGGTAGATATTGTCCTCATTTGACATGAGAAAAATAATTTAGGTTTGCCTGGAAATCAAAGCTATGCTCTTATCCCCTACTAATCCTGATTTTCCTATCTTCTCTGTGGAAAGTTCAATGTTGCCTCTTATGTTCTGCCCTTAGTGGAGTGGCTCGGTACTACAGCACTAATATTGCAATCCCTTTTGGTTTGTGTGATTTGCCTCCCTCGATCTGGCCTCATTGTCCCCGATTAAAGCGAGGAGGGAGGTAAGACTGGTCGAATGCTCTCGTCTCACTAGGGTTTCCTTCCACCCCTTTTCCCTGGCCCTGCGCTCTTCCTCCGTCCAGTAGACGGAAAAGAACGCCCCAAACCAGAGACACCGCTAGAACAAGCATCCCTGCGAAGGGAAAGAATGCCGCCGCCAGAGGGCGCCTGTGGGCGGGTCGGTGAGCGGGCGGGGAGGGGGACGGGGGCGGGGCCAAGGGAGGGGCGGGTCCGGAAGCGAGGGCTTGATAGGAGGTGGATAAGCCTATTTCGCCCCCGCCCCTCCACGACTGGGCCTCTGGTCTTCTTTCCTCACTTCCGGTTCCGCTTCCGGTTCTCAGCTGTCCGGGAGCTCCTGGGGTACCTTCCTGCGAAACTTAATTGCGCTGCCGGCCGCCCCGCAAGAATGCATTACCTAGTGCCACGGTCATGGTCGCCGTCACAGGCACCCACGACCCCACCCCTGGCCTCCTCGCAGTCCCTCTCTCTCCCTCACCCGCACCTGCCCGCAAGCTCCCCGGGGCCGCAGGTGCGGGCGACGGCGGAATTCCACGCTCCGCGAAGGCCCGCCAGCTCTGGGGAGGGGACGGGGAGGCGCGGTCCAGTGCCGCTCCCAGGCTGATGTCCCAGGTGCGTGGGAAACCCCGAGGTACCGATCGGCGGGGCGCCGAAGGCCGGGAGGCTCGGCCTCAGCTCCCGGGGCCCGCGGTCCCAGCCACCGCGCCTCTTGGCGTCCCCCTTCAAGTCCGAGGGAGGGGTGGGATCCCCTTTGGGGTCTAGCTCACGCTTCACCACTGATTATCCACCTCTCTGCAAATGACTAAACCTTGTTAAGGATACTCCAAGACTTAAGAAGCTGTTAGTTTTGTTAGATAATGAATCTCCCTACTTTTTAGAAAGGCCGTGGGGGGCTGGGGGAAGGGGGGGGTGGCGTGATCAGCTAAATTTTCTTGAAAGCTGGTTAAATTTGAGGCAAGAATTGAATGTCAGCCCATGTCTGCGAAGTAGAGAGGCCTTGCGTGGACCTAGAATAACTTGGAACATCTTCCACTTCGTGGATTTGTCTCAGTTGAAATTAATTTCCATAGAACTTCAGTTGCTGTTTATTACTGATGTGACATCTGGGGATCCACAGAGGAGCCCTCGGTGAGGAAGGAAGCCCCTGATTCTCTGCAGCGTTGGGCTGAACACTTCAGCTGCGCAAAGCGTGCCTCCTGCCTGCCCTGAGGGAGGAGCAGTGTGACTGTGACCCAGTCAGTCCACCCCCAAATCAAGTGTGCCCTCCTTTTCTTTTCCAGGTTGTGCCTTTTTAGCCAAGAAGCATGGAGGTCATCCACCACAGGCCCTGCTGTTGCAGGGAGCTGGAAGGGGCTGACATGCTGTCAGACACCTTTTACTCCAATGCGTTGCACACTCCACTGCAGACGGCTACTCGCCCAACTGCCTCAGAGGACAGGTAAAACAAAAGCTAGAGAAAGCAAAACAACTTAAAGGTGTTTTAATAGATTTGTATATTTTATATCTTAATAGATTTTAATATATTTTAATAGATTTGTATGTTTTGCATATTTAATAGATTTGTAGAAAAACACTTGGGGTTATGGGGCTCTTCTGATTATCACACCATAGGGAAGCCATAATGTGACAATTATCTAAAATCTTAACATGCTCTCACACCTAGGAACTCGATGAAACATGAGTTGGTGTGTATTTTTAAAAGTAGACATCAAATTCATCCACTACAGTCTAGAATTCTAGAATGATTGGTTCCTTCGTTTGATAATTAATGTTTCATTTTTTTTATTTTGTAAGACCATCTGGTTAAAAATACTCCCATAGTCTGTTGTTCATAGTTGCTACCTAAATTTTTGCTTTACCAAATCTTCTGTAACACATTAATTACAGGTTATGATTAAAATTGCATCTAATGTATATTCAGTGGTTACTCTAGGGGCTCACTGTATCAAACACTTTCTACAGAGTAACTCTTTTAATCCTCAAACAACCCAGTGAGGAAAGTACTATTATTACCCCCATTGTATATGTGAAGTAACAGGTAAAACAAATTTTCCAAGATCTTAGTGCCAGCTTTTCTATATTGTATTTACTCAAAGCATTTTGAGGGGGTTGGGGGTGAATTCTCAGAACATGTGGACGGTAAAAAACTAGCCTGTGTGGTTGTTTTCTTGTTTTTATTTTTTAATTTCACTTTGCCAGACCTCTTATTTAAGAATTATTTCTTTAAGAAACCAGACAGGGAGTCACCTAGCCTCTGTTTAAACACTTGCAAACTGAGACGTCACTGCCACACAGGCAGACTCATTCCAATTCCGAGTGCTGCTGATGGTTCGGTAATTTTCTTCCCACCGAGAACTTTTTTCCTCCTTGTAAGTCCTACCTGCTGACCCTGGTTCTGCCCTTTGAAGCCATGCAAAATAAGGAAAATCAGCCATTTCCAGGGCAGCAGCCCTTGCTCCGAGTTCTCTTTGCCAGGCTGAACACTGGCTCTCAGCAGACTTTCCAGCTGCATCTTCTTTCTTCTTGCATCTAAGCTTCCACCATCTTGATCAGACTTGCATGGCCTGTTCCAGTTTGTCAACACGCTCTTTATGTGAAAAAGGAAAAAGGCAGCTAAAACTAATACGTTCCTTGTGAGTAATTTAGAACTCATGGAAATCCACAAAGAAAACAAATTTTTTTTTGACAGAAAAAATGTGAAATTAAAGCACAAGGAAGAAAACCTCTGTACTTCCTTTGTTGACCACTGTGAACATCTCAACATGTGTTCTCTCCATTCTTTTTTCACTTAAAGATCATCGTCAACTTACTTTTTGGCAACTGCTATTTTCATATTTGTGGGGAAGAGGGTTCAGCTCACTTCTACTGAGTCAGTCCTTGTTGCTCCTACTATGACCTGATGCCAAAAAGTATCTGTCAGCCCCAAATTCCTACTCAGCTCCAAGGGCCAGCAGATTATCCAGAGCTTCCCTGGAGTCAGAGGGAACCCTTAGCAGGTCATGTGTGATCTGGGGATGAGCAGCTGACCCTGGCTCATAAGCAGCATTGTGAGGTTTTCTACTTGGCCAAAAGGGACCTGAGAAGGACTTAAGGTGGCCATATCTGATTGAATCTTTATCCCCTCAAAAGTTCTCATCTAGTCCTGGCTGATGTGGCTCAGTGGATTGAGCACTGGCCTGTGAATCAAAGGGTCGCCAGTTTGATTCCCAGTCAGGGCACATGCCTGGGTTGCGAGCCAGATCTTCAATGGGGACACGTGAGAGGCAACCACACATTGATGTTTCTCTCCCTCTCTTTCTCCCTCCCTTCCCTCTCTCTGATAATAAATAAATAAAATATTTTTTTAAGTCCTCATCTAAGGCTTTTTACTGAAATTTTGATCCCTTCTATTTGAATCGTTTTATGGTTGGTTAGTATTTGGCTCCAAAACCCTTTAATGGCATGAAATCAAGAGAAGCATCTTTGAGGAAGTAATTGTTTTTCGTTAACTGACTATGAAAGTAAACACAGGTTCAGTTACCTATAAACTACCACAAGGCATTATTGAAGCAATAGCTGCATACAACCATGTCCTTGCTCCTGAATACTAAAGCTTCCTTCCTCCTTTACTCCATGTGGCTTCTTTCCTTCCATCATCCCTACATGGGAAAGCCAGATTGATCGTGTATTCTCAGGACTCCTCCTACTCACTCCCTCTTAAGAATCAGCTGGGCAGCTTACAGAAATAGAAGTTCACTCGTCCCTCAGCATTGTTCTTCTGAGCTGCTCTGCAAAGTGCCATCAGGAGCACTTGATTGGCACCTCTGCTTATCAATGCTGACGTTGACTTCTTCAGACCAGGCTCAGGCCCAGTGACTCTGGACTCAATTCTCAAAAGCAAAACAAAACAAAAAGCTTCTGGCTTTTAGGAATTACCCTTCATGATGGTGAGGATGAACATGGGCCCTAGTATACTCAGCTCTCAGCAGCTTAGTGTTCTAAACATGGATGTGCTGAAAGGGATGTCTTTTTGAAGTATCATGATGTATTTTGAACTAAGTTAATCATCTTGATAGCAGTGCAAAAGGATTTGCTCACATCAGCCTACTTTTTTTTCCTTTCCAGAATAGGCAACACAGTACAGCACCCTTGTCACCCACCGCTGGTATGCAGACAGGGTGCATCAAGATCGCCTGAGGAGCTTTCTAAACGACAGACTCCCAGGCTCTGTCTGCAGATATTCTAGCTCAGTAGGTTTAAAGTGGATCTAGGGAATCTGCATTTTTAGAAGTTTTTTTCAGCTTATTTTGAGAACCACTAGGCTAGTAGAAAGCACTGAAAACAGTAAGAAAACCAGGATTATGGTTCTGGCTTACCCATGGTCCTAGAGCAAGTTAATCTTCATGCTTCGGTTACTTTCTTTGCTGGTAAATTTTGAGGTAATTAGAGTAGTCACTGATATATGTGTGTGTGTGTGTGTATATATATTCAGTTGATTGCCTCTTAAAATATCAATAAACAGGTGGCATTCTTTTGTATTTCTTCCATTGAAAATTTTCGAATGGCAGGCACAGCTATGCAGTATCACAGATGTCTGTCTCCTTTTTCCGTTCAGTTGACATCTCCTTACCTCTCGAAAGTTCTCCAGCTCATTAGGCAAACAAACATATCAGCGAAGGAAGTGTCTTGAGAATTGTTTAAGAGTTCATTATATGTTCTCATTTTGTTTCTGGATTCATTCCGTTGCATTCTGATTACCAAATATTTTTTTGACTATTAGCTCTCTTCCAACTAAAAATGAGAGTATATAATAATTATTGGCTAACTCCAGCCCCCCGAGGTTGAAATGTAATGTTCAAAATTCTTTAAAGTGACATCAAAGACAGAACTTGGTTCATTCATGGGGAGCATATCTTTTCTTAAAAACAAGTAAACACTTAATTTTATGAGATTACAGATTGTAGCCCTCATAATCTGTTATTTTCTTTATTATGGAGACATGTATTATTTCAGCTTTAAAATTATTTAATCCTAAAATTTGAATATTTATTTTAATGAGCTTCTTCTATAAAATTATTATTAAGGCAAAGGGTGAAAATGTGAGACCCTAAAATAAGAGGGAAATGTGATTTATTTTTGCTTTGCCTTTTATTTTGAATGTCTTCCTGCAACTTACTGGCTTTAGATAGCTGCCCCCCAAACGATTCATTAACAGTTCTACTGGCCAATCTCTCTAGGACAGCATAGTTTATAGGGGTCAGATGTCCAGAAATTGACTCATCTAATTTAAATGTAGCTTTTAAGAACTTAGATATTAAAGCTTAGGTTGTCATTAGTCCAATGTGTTTAAATTGTTTTCACTCCCCAAACCATATCTGTTGGTTACGGTCATGGTGCTGGTGGTGGCCCTGAGGTCTGAGAGCGGAGCGGAATGCCACCAGCCCTTCCGCAGCACCCCACATTAATGTTCTCCTGGCTCTCCTTGGCTAGCTACTGCAGAGGTTGGCAAACTTCTTCTGTAAAGGGCCGGAGAGTGAATATTTTAGGTTTGGCAGTCTCTGTCAAACAATTCAGCTCTGCTCTTACAGGGCAAAGACAGCCGTAGACAATAGGCAGTATGTAATGAATGGCTGTGACTGTATTCCAATAAAACCTCACTTACAAAAACAAGCAGTAGGTTGGATTGGCCTGTGGGCTGCAGTTTGCCAACCTCTATTAGTGACTTATGAGATAAGCATTCCATTTATAAGATAGTCATGAGTGTCAGTTCTTCATTCCCACCAGCACATATTTACAGGGAATTACCTTAAGCCAAGTGCTGTCTGCTACAAAGAAAGAAGGAGCTCCCTGGTCCGTACCTCTCTCTGAGCTCCTCTCTCACGGTTCTAACTGGCTCCCCATTGCCTAGACATACAATACAAAAGGCTTATAAGGGCCCATAGGATATCATTCTTGCTTTCCCCCATTGCTTTACCTCTCACTATAGCTATTCTCTACTGTGCCTCAAGTTCCTGAATTCTATCAGCTCCACTGATTTAGAACAAAATTCAATTCTATTTTCTCAGCTCTTAAGATCTAGATAATGTTCACTCAAATCTTTATTCCATACCTTCTGGATTTCCAAAGCCTTTCTCAAAATGTATTCTAATTTCCAGGATGGGGTTAGGGGGCAACCATTACTGACTTTGAGCTCCTGGTTTCACTTACGACGCTCTTTCTATTCAACAACATTTTGACCCATACATGAAAATCAGTCATTCTTTAGTTTCTTCCAAAGACCTCATCCACACAGAGCATTTGTGAGCCTGGTAAATGTCACTGATCAGTTAGGCATTAGAGGAAGAGTCACATCACACCACACAACATAACTTAAAGCCCCTTATTAGCGATAACTTTCATTCTCTTCAAGTCCTTTAGTGCATCTGTCACCAGAGTTTTCCTGCTGCTCTGTCCTGCTAGCTTCTCTCTTCCTCTCCCTTTGCTCCCCTTTTGTCTTCCTCTCACAAGAGCCAGACACCAAATCTCTCTCATTTCCAAGCAGCTTCATATCTGAAGTTGCTGTATCTCTTACCAACACCTATAACTGCGGAGTCTCTGTCTCTATACCAAGTGGCCTAACAGAATATTTTTATCAAACAAAGCAAGTTTTCCCTAAGGATTCTGGAGCCCACATTCTCAGGAATTTTCAATTTTAAAACTTTTCTAACATCTAGGCCTTTTCACATGTTATTCCCCTACCTAGAATCTTCACTCTCTTCCACCTAGCTGTCCTGCTCATTGTTTGGACTCATCTTAGACAATGATTCCCCCAAGAACCCTTCCTTCAGCAAGAAGTCCTGTTGGTCCTGCAAGGTGCCGGGGAGTATGCTGCCTATCCTAAAGTTCTTAAATCCAAGGTCCAGTGATGAGCAGATGCAGACCTGTGCAGAAGAGACTACAGAGCTGGATTACTTCTGACTCACTTTTAATGTGAAAGGGTAGCCTTTTGGGGTCCCAGCTTCTTTTGGAGATGGTCTCCTTTAGGTTGCTCACCTGGCTGATATCTGTACCCCTCACCCTGCAAAGTCGTTAAAATAAAAATTCGCCAGAAGTGACACTGCCCTAAGGGCAAAAGAGGTTTCTGTGCTCATTTCCCTCTCTGGATTCCCATCTTCACTCTTAGGAATCTCTGCTCTTCCTTTCTGACTTGTTAACAACTCGTTGCTTTTAAGAACATGTTTTGTTTTGTTTTTTCTTTTTAGCATTGCTTTGTTTTGTCTTCTCTAGGCCAATCAATAATGTCAAATAGAAATAGAATTCAACTTCCCCAAGAAAATTTAACCCAAAATGCAGTTGGTTCCCTTTTTAAGATTTTCATATCATTGTCCACTCTCAAGGAAAACTACCTAGTCAATAAATATTTGTTGAGCATCATATCTCTACAAAACACTGAGCTATACATCTGGGGATTCTGCAGTGAGTGTGGCAGACACCTTGTCTATAGTGACTTGTCCTCACTTTGCTCTGCTGTGGCAACTGTGATGAATCAATGTTCTTTATTCACTAGAACATTATACTCTTCATCTCTTGGTGATAGGTAACTGTTTTATTATAAAAGGATATAACTCAGGAATAGTCAGGTGGAAGAGATGCATGGGGCAAGGCATTGTGAGAAGAGGCACAGAGCTTCATGTTGAGCATGCTACTCTCCCTACATCTCCATGCATTCACCAACACAGAAGCTCCCTTTTCAGCATTTTTAGTTGTTTTCAGTGGGAAGGTTGGTCCAAATAATCTAGACTGCCATTACTGGAAACTGGAGGTCATTAAATCCTTCCTAATTAGGAAGCGCATCTTTTGCCATAGTCTTAAGTGTTTTGTGAGACCATCTCCCTAACCTGAATCTTTCATTACCGTGTCATTGGCTGCATCGCTAGAAACAAATCCATGTCTTTGGTTCTTGCCCATTCACTTATGTATGCAGCATTCAACAGACATCCATTTAGTACCTCCTATATAACGTGGATACAACAGTGAACAAGGTAGAGTCCTTGCCCTTCACTTCCTTACTAAGACAGAGCAGAATGAGTCCTCTGAAGTACCAGCCACTTTAGGAAATGTCCACGTCTCTAGTCCATGGAATGGTACAGTTGTAAAGGGTTGGACTTTTGGAGACCTGATTTCTGGGAAAGGTCACTACTGAATAAGGAAATGTTTCTAAAACTTTAGCATGTATAGGAATTATCTAGAGGGCTTTTTATAACAGATTACTGTGGGCACCACCCACAGAAATTCTGATTCCTAGGTCTGAGGTGCAGCCTGAGAATTTGTATTTCTAACAAGCTCTTAGAAA
Organism: Anoura caudifer; assembly: GCA_004027475.1. Lineage (NCBI taxonomy): Eukaryota > Metazoa > Chordata > Mammalia > Chiroptera > Phyllostomidae > Anoura > Anoura caudifer. Next base: position 788,667 of record PVKU01000049.1, on the reverse strand, counting down.
ATGCTGATGTTGCTGGTTTATGGTCCACACTTTGAGAAACACTATTAAAGAAGCTCTAGGTAGAGCTTAGGAGCAAGTGTTTCTGCATCTTTATAGTACTCCCCATTTTTTAATATCAAAAGATCATCTGTAGCCAAGACCAATCAATGCTGGAAGAATAGTCTTTTCAACAAATGGTGCTGGGACAACTGGATATCCACATGCAGAAGGATGAGATTGCACCCTTATCTCACATCGTGCATAAAATGAACTCAGCGTGGGTCAGAAACCTGAGCTTAAGAGCTGAAACTGAAAAACTGTCAGGAAAAAACAGGGGTAAATATTCATGATCTTGGATTCGGCGATATATTCTTAGATCTGACACTAAAAGCACAAGCAACAAAACAAAAAAAACAGATACACTGGACTTCACTTAAATTAAAAATTTGTACTTCAAAGGATGCTATAAAAAATGAAAAGAAAACATACAGAAAAGGGGAAAATATTTGCAAATCCTATCTCTGATAAGAGACTTGTATCAAGAATATATAAAGAACTTGTACATCTCACTAATAAGACAACCCAGTTTAAAAATGGCCAAGGATCTGAGCAGACATTTTTTCAAGGAACATACACAAATGGCCAATAAGCTCATGAAAAGATGTTGAACATCATCAGTCATTAGGAAAGTACAAATCAAAACCACAAAAAGACACCACTTCATATGCACTAGAATGGCTTTAATTTTTTTTTTTAAAAGGAAATTGACAAGTGTTGGCAAGCATATGGAGAAACTGGAACCCTTGTTCATTGGTGGTGGTGGAAATTTTCCACTGTGGAAAACAGTTTGACAGTTCTTCAAAAAATTAAACAATTACTGTGTGACCCCGCATTCCACTGCTAGGTGTGTACCCGAAGGAATTAAAAAACAAGTATTCAAACAAAAACTTGCACATAAGTGCACAGAGCAGCTTATTGGCGGTAGCCAAAAGGTGGAAACAGCCCAAATGTCCATCAACAGGTGAATGGATAAAGAAAATGTCTTAGAGCCATAGATGGAATATTATTCAGCCATTAAAAGGATGAACTACCGATATGTGATATAATCACAAAAGACCACATATAGATTTCATGTATGTGAAGTATCCAGAATAGGCACATCTATAGAGACAGAAAATAGAATAGTGGTGGCTTAGGGCTGGATTTGGGAGGGAGAAGTGGAGGGAGGATAGCTAAAGCATACAAAGTTTCTTTTTGAGGTGATGAAGATCTCCTAAAATTATTGTGATAGTTGTACATATGTGTGAATATACTGAAAGCAATTTAATTGTACACTTTAAATGCATGGATTGTAGGCTGTGTGAATTATATCTCAGTAGGGACATTTAAAAGAAATAAGCATACATACTACAAATGCAAAAATAAAAACAACAACCCACAGGCCCTCAGAAATTTAACCTCATTCCTCCAGCAATCCAATGATGCCTAAATAACCAGTATCTATCATAATCTACTTGGCACTGCAAATTCTGTGTTCTAAAAAATGTGATGTAAAAATAACTTCTAAGCTATGGGAATTTTAGTTGTTTGTCTTAGTCCGTTTGGGCAGCTGTAACAAACAGCCGCAGACTGGTAGCTCACAAACAATAAACATTTATTTCTCACCATTGTGGAGGCTGGAAGTCCAGGACATGTTACTGGCAGGGGCACATTCTGCTGAGAGCCTTCCTCCTGGTCCGTAGCTGCCAGCTCTGTGCTGTGTCCTCGTGGGGTGGAAGGGGCTAGCAACCCCCCTGGGGTCTCTTTTCTAAGAATATTCATCCTTCTCATAAGGGCTCCGCCTGTGTGAGCTAGCCACCTCCTAAAGTCCCCACCTTCTTGTACCATCACTTTGGGCGTTAGGATTTCAACACATAAATTTGGGGGGGACACAAACTTTCAGACCACAGTATTCCGTACTGAAGCTATTTGAAGTCTCTCTTTTTTCACAGGTATCAGGACTTCAGGGAGTCGCTCCAGCAGTGTAGGCTTCCATGGGGCGCTGACAGGGAACACGGAGGGACGATCCCCACTTCACTCCCTGAGGAGCACAGGCTGAAATATGGTGTCCCGGGCACGGGGCATCAGCACTATGGATCTGGTGGAGAAACCTGGCCAAGGTAAATAATCTTTCTGCCTTTCACATCAAAGTGTTAGTATTCATTTTACTCCTATTGTGAGTCCTCTTTAACTTCATCTACTTCAAACTTATTTCTTTTACTATTTATAAGAAGGTACAGATGGAAAAACTAATCATATAATTTCTAATTGCGAAGTCAGTAAAAAAAAAAATCTGTTTATGGTGTCTTTCTGTCCTTAGAGGTGTTCAAATATTATGATCAGAAATTTGGATTAATTTAATTGCCTCGCTAATCACATTTTATCTAAAACTAAATAGGAATATTCCTGCGAGAGATTCAGTTAAAAATGTGTTTGCTCAGACAAATAGCTGGTCTAATTTATACAGAAGTTCTTGATTTGGGGGGACTTTTGATTTCTAATTTGTTCGTTGATCTATAGTCATTAGAACCTGTTGGGCATTGTTTTCAATATTAAAATATTTCAGTAATCATTTATAAATCTTAAAGTCACTCTTTCAGCAACTTTATTTAAAACACAGATTAAAACCGAAGAGAAAGGGGAAAAAAACCTGAGCAGCAAAGAAAATGTCACATTAATTATTTACCAAGAATTATGAAATTGAGTCAAAATAAAATCCATCAAACCTTCACACAGAGTCCGTATTCCTGCTTTCTCTAGCAGTCCTGGTTACCTAGTTTACTAACTGTCTAGTTTGGTTTGTTGTTCTAAAGCCGTCAAAAGAAATTAGGAAAGACAAGCCACAGCTAGAGAGCGAGATGGTGACAACAGGGCATGTGGCCGCCAGTCACCTTTGCAAAGCCTAAGTAAAGCCACACAGAGCAGGCAGAGGGGAAGGCGCTCGCCTCCCCGAAAGGGAAGACCCAGAGTCTCAGCAGTTCCCGGCCCCACGTCCAGGACCTCTGTGTGCCTTCACTCCTGTCCACTTCAGTTACAGACTCGTCCCCATAACCCCCATGTGTGCCCTTGATAGAGTGTTCACCACTAACACTCTGTATGAAATAGTAAGGAAAAAGAAGGAAAATTAGTTAATATATTTAAGTATACAGGACAAAGCGAGGAAGAAAATACGGGATGTGACTGTAGTGTTCGTTTCTACAGCTGGCCTGCGGCTCTGGTGTTACAGTTTCCTTTCCCCACCACCCAGTCCAAGTTCCCTTGCCCTCAGCCCGAACCTGAGCTGGTAGGAGTTCATTAACCGGGGGGTGGCACCCCCAAATTCTGCTTCTGAGAGATCTAAACTTTTAGTGTGAGGTTGCCACAGTATTCCGTTAACTTTATGCCCCTGGAAACAATACTAGGAGGTGTCCAGAAAACTCTTTAGGTTCTAGAAATACTCCTTTCATACTCCCATCATTGTGTATCAGCAATCCTGTGCCCTTGACTTTAAGGATCAGTCTTCCCAGCCTACTTGGCACAGGCCTTTCTTTCTCCAGAGTCATAAGGAGCCCCAGATCACCACATTCTCAGTTCCACTTGCAGTTCAGTGGGACCACTGTTGTGTTCTCTGATAAAAGTATTTCACCCTTGACCTCTAACCCAGCAAAGACCCAGGCTGTGGAGGAAGTTTACTTCTCAAGTGTAACAGAAAGTAAACAGTGAGAGGCGCCGTCCCCACTTCTGCTCTTTGCTTTTTCAACCGTGCATTCTGGCTTCAGGGGAAACTGTTTATTGGTTATTGCTTCAGAGCATGTGCCACACTCAGCCATAACTGAATCTTCGAAAGCTATTCTGCCATCCTGTATAGCTGAAAAGACCAGTGAATCCTTGAATTCAACCATTGCCTCGTTTCCTGTGTGGTAAATTACTTAAGTTGAAAGTACTACCGTTTAAACGGCATGCAGTGGTTAAGGCACTCAGGAAGTCCACCAGTGACGTGACTGGCAGGAGTACGGTGAGAAGGAAAGGGAGACCCGTGTTTACAGGCGTCTAGTCCTGTGACAGTAAATCCTGTCTATCACGGTGGAAGGGTCCAGTGTAATCAACCTCCTACCAGATGGCTGACTAGGACCCCCAGGGAGATTTTTCTCCGGTTGGTAACCGGGCAAACTCATATGTGGCCAGGTCTGTCTTGATGAGGGTGAAGTTCATGTTGACGAGTCCACACACAACGACTTCTGTCTCTGCCGCCATGCTAGCTTGGTTTATGGACCCACCGAGCAAGCACCGGGGTGACCAGAGAAAGCGGGACTGATGCGCACAGAGGTGCTCGTTCTGTCTTCCTCATTAATCAGAACATTCTCAATCGGGGTTTTCTGGGTGAGCATTCTGTGGGGTACCAAAAACCCTCACGCTCTATGGCCATTCTTAGAGGCTGAGAAAGCAGGTTTTTTGGAATCTACGTTGGGGGCATGAGATACAAGGTGGGTGTTCAAAAGATATTGGGCAGCCGCAAGGGACAGTTGAGTGCTACAATCTGTTAAAACATTACAAGCACCAAGAGCGCAGGTTTGGGTGATAAGGTGTTCATACAGGTTTATCGACTGTAAATAGACACGCCCGTGGGAGATGGCGGCTGCGAGTGAGGCTTAGGATGTGCGAGGGTAAAGTGGATATGGGAAACCTCCCTACCTTCTGCTCAACTTTGCTGGGAAATTAAAACTGCTCTAAAAAACTATCTTTTTAAAAAAATCTACGAAGTCCAGCCTCCTTCAACCCCCACCCCACCCATCCCAGTCTCTTTCCCAGAGAGAACGGCAGATACCATTTTGGTGTGTCTCCTTGACTCGCTCCTTTCGTTATGCATTTACATAATCATGCAGGTGCCCATTGAAAATATGTTGTTTTATTTTGTGTGTGGATACATTTAATATATAGTATTAGTCAGGTTAGTTCTTTTTACCTCTATATAATCTAGACATTATAAATACAGATCTACCTCATTCTTTTCAATATCTCATAGTATTCCACAACATGGATACATCATAAATTATGTAGCCATTCTTGTAGTATTTCCCCCATTTTTGTTTTGGATTTTTGGCATTAACTATAAATAATGAATGTGCTGAAACAGTCCTGCTTGAGCTCATACTCAAATGTTCTCTGGGGAAAGTCCTAGGTGGAAGTTATGGATCACAAAATATAAATGTTTTTAATTTCAGTAGATACAGCCCTGATGCTTTATATTCTCTTGGTGGTGGCTAAAAGTATCCATTTCCCCATACTTTTGGCCAACTCTATTATAGTATCAAACTGTACAATTTTTACCTATCTAATGAGTATTTTGGTTATTAGAATGTGTTTCTCTGCTTAGGTTGAGTAATTTTTTTCTTGGTATTGCCATTTATATTTTCTTTTCTGTTCTTTTTCTTTCTCCATTTTTATTGTTGTCTTTTAGCTGTAGATTCTTAGTTGTTCTTTGTGTTCTGTATATTAATCCTTTACATATCTTCATTGCAAGTATTTCTTCCAGTCTGTTTGATTTGAGATTTTTATGCTGTCCTGTCTTTACATTTTTCTTTTTTAAGTACATTTTATTAATTATACTATTACAGTTGTCCCATTTTTTTTCTCACCTTTACCCCCTCTGCCCTGCATACCCCCTCCCACCAGCATTCCCCTCGTTAGTTCATGTGCATGGGTTGTACATATAAGTTCTTTCATTTCTCCATTTCCTATCCCATTCGTGACCTCCCCCTATCTATTTTGTTCCTACCAATTATGCTTCTCATTCCCTGTACCTTTTCTCCCCATTCTCTCCCCCCCTTCCCCACTGATAACCCTCCATGTGATCTCCATTTCTATGGTTCTGTTCCCATTCTAGTTGTTGTCTGGTTTGTTTTTGCTTTTGTTTTTAGGTTTGGTTGTTGATAGTTGTGAGTTTGTTATCATTTTACTATTCATATTTTTTATCTTCTTTTTCTTAGATAAAGCCCTTGAACATTTCATATAATAAGGGCTTGGTGATGATGAACTCCTTTAACTTGACCTTATCTGAGAAGCATTTTATCTGCCCTTCCATTCTAAATGATAGTTTTTCTGGATAGAGTAATTTTGGATGTAGGTCCTTGCCTTTAATGACTTTGAATACTTCTTTCCAGCCCCTTCTTGCCTGTAAGGTCTCTTTTGAGAAATCGGCTGACAGTCTGCTGGGAACTCCTTTGTAGGTAACTGCTTCCTTATTTCTTGCTGCTTCTAGGATTCTCTCCTTCATTTTAATCTTAGCTAATGTAATTACGATGTGCCTTGTTGTGTTCCTCCTTGGGTCCAACTTCTTTGGGACTCTCTGAGCTTCCTGGACTTCCTGGAAGTCTATTTCCTTTGCCAGATTGGGGAAGTTCTCCTTTATTATTTGCTCAAATAACTTTTCCTCTTCTTGCTCTTCCTCTTCTCCTTCTGGCACCCTTATGATTTGGATGTTGAACCTTAAAAGTTGTCCTTGAGGTTCCTAAGCCTCTCATTTTTTTTTTTTTAATTCTTGTTTCTTCATTGTGTGCCAGTTGAATGTTTATTTCTTCCTTCTGTTCCAAATCTTTGATTTGAGTCCCCATTTCCTTCCATTTACTGTTGTTTCCTTGTACATTCTTTATTTCACTTTTTATAAACTTCACTTCTTCCTTTATTTTGCATCTGTACTCAATCATTCCTGTGAGCATCCTGATTACTAGTGTTTTGAACTCTGCATCTGATAGGTGGCTACCTCCTTGTTGCTTAGTTCTTCTGAAGTTTTGATCTGTTCTTTCATTTGGCCATATTTCTTTGTCTCAGTGCGCCTGTTTCATTTTAAGGGGCAGAGCCTTAGGTATTAGCCAGTATGGGACAACCCACATTGCCGCATTGTGGCACACTGTACATAAAGAGAGGGGTCAGAGAGGGAACAGTGCCACTCGCTTGGCTCTCTCACCCCTGGTTTCAGTCACTTGCCTTGCTTCCCACAAGCAGATTGTGTCCTTTGAGGTGCTGATTCCCAGGTGGGTGGATTTGTGTATGGTCTAGGACCTCATGGGTCTCTCCGGTGAACTTTCCTGTGAGGCTGGGAGTTTCTCCTGCTGCCTCACCCCCACAGGTTTTGAGGCTTTATTTCCCTGCACTGGAACCGTGGGTTGCACAGTTCGTCTTGCTCCGCAGTTGTTCCTCCCGGACCTATCTGCACACGAATGTGGGACTACTCGGTCTGCCAGGTGCCACCTCACCTGCCCTAGTTCTCCAGCCACCTTTAGTGTGTCCTCCCACCAGGCTTTCCATCTCCACCCCTCCCACCAGTCTGGATGAATGTTTCTTTAATGCCTTGGTTGTTAGGCTTCCACACAGTTCAATTTGCTGGCAGTTCTGGTTGTTTTTTGTTTTTAAATTGTGGTTATCCTTATTTCGTGCAAGGAAATGAAGCTTATCTACCTATGCCTCCATCTTGGCCAGAAGCTCCTGAAACTTCACATTTTTTGGATGTTATTGCATTTCCTTTTGGTTTTTGAGTATTAAAAGAAAAATCTCATTTAAAATGTTTTTCCTATCACAAAGACAAAAAAAAATTCTTGTATATTTTCTTTTAATATTTGTCTGTATTTCCAAATTCTTTACATTTTAATCCATCTGAAATTATCTTTGTGAGTAGTACAAAACAGAAATCTATTTTTTTTTCAAATGGCTAGTGAATTTTTCCTGCAATGTTTATTTTTTCTTTTCTTTTTTATTGAATTTCTTGGGGTGATATTAGTTAATAAAATTATATAAGTTTCAGGTATACAATTCTACAATATGTAATCGGTATTATTGTGTTGTATTCACCACTGCAAGTCAAGTCTCCTTCCATCACCATTTATCCCTCCTTTACCCTCTTCTACCTTCCTCAATCCTCCTTCCCTCTCCTGCACTGTTTATTGAAAAATAAATCCTTCTCTGCTGATTTAAAATGCCTGCTTTTCATAAACTGAATTTCTGCATGCATATACTTGTACTAATCTATTTGTCTTTTCCTATCTCACTATTATACTGTATTAATTTGAAAAGATGTTCAATTTAATCTTTTCTTTCTTTTCAGAAAGCTTCCTATTGAACAATTCTATTATTTGACACAGAACAAAAAAAGTAACATCTATGGAAATGATTCATTGTAAGTTTTGGGTTTATTTTCCTTATATAAGATCAAGTAACATTTTTTAGGTGAAGATGAGTTATATGAGAAATAAAAAAGCCCAAAATGGAAACTCTTAGAAAACACAAAAGTGTTCCTTTTTTAAAAAATAGAGAGAATTAGGGACTTCCGGCCAAGATGGAGGCATAGGTAGACACACTGTACCTCCTCATACAACCAAAAGAAGGACAACAAAAATTTAAAAACAAAACAAACAAAAAAAACAACCAGTACTGACAGAAAATTGAACTGTATAGAAGCCCAACAACCAAGGAGTTAAAGAAGAAACATTCATCCAGACTGGTAGGAGGGGCGGAGTCAGGCAGCCAGGCTGAGAGGGGTCACGACAAAACAGCGGCTGGTGACCCAGTGAGGCGGTAGATTGTGGAGGGGCATTGCACACAAGGTGGCTGGTAGATTGGGCAGTCCCACATTCACGCACAGATAAATGAAGCAGACCTGGGGAGTGAGGTAGACCACACAACCCAGGGTCCCAGCTTGGGGAAATAAAGCCTCAAATCACCAATTGAAAACACCTGTGGGGGTTGAGGTGCCGGGAGAAACTCCCTGCCTCACAGGAGAGTTCATCGGCGAGACCCACAGGGTCCTAGAACATACACAAGCCCACCCACACAGGAATCAGCACCAGAGGGGCCCAGTTTGCTTGCGGGGAAGTGGTGGAAGTGACTGAAATCAGCCAGAGAGCAGAGTAAGCGCCATTGTTCCCTCCCAGACCCCTCCCCCACCTACTGTGTCACAACCCAGCAACTGGGTTGCCCTGCCCTGGTTAACACCTAAGGCTCTTCCCCTCACTAAGTAACAGGCGCATCAAGACAAAAAAAAAAAAAAAAAAAAAAAAAAAAAAAAAAAAAAAAAAAAAAAAAAAAAAAAAAAAATGGCCCAAATGAAAGAACAGATCAAAGCTCCAAAAAAAAATACGACCAAGCGATGAAGAGATAGCCAACCTATCAGATGCAGAGTTCAAAGCACTAGTGATCAGGATGCTCACAGAACTGGTTAAATTTGGTCACAAATTAGATGAAAAAATGAAGGTTATGCTATGTGAAATAAAAGAAAATGTACAGGGAACCAATAGTGATGGGAAGGAAACAGGGACTCAAATCCATGGAGTGGACCAGAAGGAAGAAAGAAACAACCAAACAGAAAAGAAGGAAGAAACAAGAATTCAAAAAAATAAGGAGAGGCTTAGGAACCTCCAGGACATCTTTAAACGCTCCAACATCCAAATTATAGGGGTACCAGAAGGGGAAGAGGAAGAGCAAGAAGAGGAAAAGTTATTTGAGCAAATAATAAAGGAGAACTTCCCCAATCTGGCAAAGGAAATAGACTTCCAGGAAGTCCAGGAAGCTCAGAGAGTCCCAAAGAAGTTGGACCCAAGGAGGAACACAACAAGGCACATCGTAATTACATTAGCTAAGATTAAAATGAAGGAGAGAATCCTAGAAGCAGCAAGAAATAAGGAAGCAGTTACCTACAAAGGAGTTCCCAGCAGACTGTCAGCCGATTTCTCAAAAGAGACCTTACAGGCAAGAAGGGGCTGGAAAGAAGTATTCAAAGTCATTAAAGGCAAGGATCTACATCCAAGATTGTTCTATCCAGCAAAGCTTTCATTTAGAATGGAAGGGCAGATAAAGTGCTTCTCAGATAAGGTCATGTTCAAGGAGTTCATCATCACCAAGCCCTTATTATATGAAATGTTCAAGGGACTTATCTAAGAAAAAGTAGATAAAAAACAGGTACAGTAAAATGACAGCAAACTCACAATTATTAACAATCACACTTAAAACAAAAAGAAAAACAAACTAAGCAAACAAATAGAACAGGAACAGAACCACAAAAATGGAATCACATGGAGGGTCAGCAACAGGTGAGTGGGAGGAGGAAAGGGGGAAAAGGTACAGAGAATAAGTAGCATAGATGGTAGGTAAAACATAGGGGGAGGGTAAGAATAGTGTGGGAAATGTAGAAGCTAAAGAACTGATAAGTATGACACATGGACATGAACTAAAGGGAGGAATGTGGGTGGGAGGGGTTGTGTGGGGGGGTGTAAAGAGGGGGAATGGGACAACTGTTATAGCATAATCAATAAACTATATTTAAAAAAATAGAGAGCATTAATAATAAAAACAAAGACCAAACATGACAAAAATAAAACAAATAAGCACACTAATTGTTTGTGGTATTTAAACAAGTAAAGAAAAAATGGCTACATGGAAGAGTGATGTTTGAAGGGATATGTACAGGCCATCTTGGTCATTTCCCTGCCTTTGACCTAGTTACTCAATCTAATGGGAATATTACTTTAAATGTTCACAGAAAATGCCCCAGTGCCCTCAACACAATGTTTAATTAGAATTTTATAAGATGTTCATTATGATAATCTACAAATAACTTAGTAACATTATTCCCTAAGTCTCTTTGGATAAGGAATATTTGGTCATTATTTTTTACTCATTGAAATAGTTTGTTGTATATAACATGAAAATCATACTTTTTAGTCAGATAAAAATAAAATACTGACAATATTGAAATAACGAAAATAGCCCTTCTTGGCCTTTAACTATTAGAATTATTAGGAATCTGTTTATAGGTAGGAAGTCAATATAGATCTTAGCCACAAGAGGGAGCCAAAAACATATTTGTGGTTGCTGCAGCTTGTTTATCCCTTTGGGATTAGTTAACTTGGAGAAGTAGATACAGAGTATAGCAGTAAAATACTAGAATGATTCAGGTCAAGGAATTGGTGTCTCTAAGCCTATTCGCTTTTCATTCATTTTATTTTCAAATTTTGAGGGGGTTTTTTTTAGAAGCTTTCACTTTAAAAAAAATTTCCACCTTGACTCCAATCAATTTTAAGCATAGACTTGTCAGTATCATAGTTAAATTTGTCACAAGAAAATTTTTACATGCTGAGCTAATGTTTCATCAAGAACAGCCAATCTAGATCCCTTGGATTTTTATATTCATTGTCTCACTTTCTCCAACTCAACCAGAAATATAACTGGAAGATGAAACTTTTTTTTTTACTTCAAAATCCATAAATTTAGAATCCAAATAAAGAAGGATATAAAGATTTTATGGTTTATGTGTTAATAATATAAACTAATAAAATTATAAGGTTAATATACCATTTTCTAAACAGAGAAACATAAAAAATTAGAGTATATGCAGTTTTACTGATTTTTTTACTGTCAACTGGTTAACAGCCTGTTCATTTTTTATGCCTGAAATATTTCAGAAATATTTACGTAATTTGAAACTAATTGTTAGAATCCAATGGACGTGGATGGCCATCCTTTCATAGTGTGGACCTTGTTCCTGGGCAGCATAATTAGTAAACACACAGCCTTCAAATGAACTGATTCAGAAAAGGCATACCTTTAGAAGCTTGTCAGTCTTGTCCTAGCCTCTCTGTGAGCTGGGGGAGATCAGCGATCCTAGGCAAAATGTCAAAGAACATACAGTACTGATATATCTTCTTCAACCAGGCCACACTCAGGTGACTTTAGGTCATGTAATTGCACCACATGCATCGTGGCAGGCTGCCTCAAAGAACTTTTGCTACCACCTGACTATGAGAGTGAATGTCAGACAAACCAGAGCTCTCTTATCATTAGAAGCAGGCAGTTCTAACTGCACTGTAAATAAGAAATGCAGAACAGAACACCTGCTACATTGGGCCACTCACCAAGCCTGGAAGACATAGCAGCTGTACGCAGTATATAGAAACACACAGGGAGGTGGCCAAAATGAGGTGACAAGAAATATATCCTGAATGAAATAACAGAACAAAAAGCCAGGAAAAAAAATGGGGACAAGTAATCTACTTGATACAGAGTTCAAAACACTGGTTATAAGACTCAGGGAACTTAGTGAGGACCTCAACAGCATGAAAAAGGACCAGTCAGAAATAAAGAATACACTAACTGAAATGAAGAACAATTTACAGTGAATCAACAGTAGAGTAAATGAAGCTGAAAATCAAATCACCAATTTGGAACACAAGAAAGCAAAAGCACCCAATCAGAAGAGAAAAAACAAAAAAGGATAAAAAAATATGAGGATAGTGTAAGAAGCCAGCTAGGACAACTTCAAGCATACCAACAACAGTCACATCATGGAGGTGCCAGAAGTAGAAGAGATAGAGTAAGAAATTGAAAACCTATTTGAAAAAATAATAACATAAAACTTCCCTAATTTGGTGAAGGAAATAGACATACAAGTCCAGGAAGCACAGAGAGTCCCAAACAAGATGAACCCAAAAAGGCCCATATCAAGACACATCATAAATAAAATATTGGGTTGGCCAGAAGTTGATTTGGTTTTTCTGTAAGATGGCTCTAGTTGTGCTTAGTTATCTTTAATTTCATTGAAAACAATTTTATTAGATTGTACTGTCATATCAGCATGCATTTAAAAACTCATATCAAAATTGATAAATTTTTGTGTAGCTACTTTAATATTGAAGATGGAAGAAAATATACAACATTTTCAGCGTATTATGCTTTATTATTTCAAGAAAGGTAGAAACACAACAAAAGATTTGTGCAGTGTATGGAGAAGGTGCTGTGATTGATCAAACATGTCAGAAGTGGTTTGCAAAGTTTCGTGCTGGAGATTTTTGCTGGACAATGCTCTATAGTTCAGTAGAAGTTGATAGCGATCAAATCAAGACATTAATTGAGGACAATCAACATTATACCATGCAGGAGGTAGCTGACATACTCAAAACATACAAATCAATAAAGTTATTGGTGAAAATGAAAAATATGTCTTTTGTTTTTTCACAAAAACTAAACAGACTTTTGGCCAACACAATAAAAAAAAGGTTAAAGACTGAATGAATCTTAAAAGCAGCAACAGAAAAACCATTGACTACCTACAAAGGAGCTCCCATAAGACAGTCAGCTGATTTCTCAACAGAAACTTTTCAGGCCAGAAGGGATTGGCAAGAAATATTCAAAGTCATGAAAAGCAGGGACTTACAGCCAAGACTGCTAAGCTATCATTTAGAACCAAAGAGCAGATAAAGAGCTTCCCAGACAAGAAAAAACTAAAGGAGTTCACCATCACCAAACCATTATTACATGAAATGTTAAAGGGACTTATTTAAGAAAAAGAAGAATAAAACCATAAATAATAAAATAAATACATATCTATCAACAATTGAATCTAAGAAACAAACTAAGAAAACAACAACAACAGAGACAAAATCATGGATAGGAGAGCATTTTGATGGTTGCCAGATGGGAGGGGGATCGGGGAATGAGTGAAGAGGTGAGGGGGTTAAGAAGTACAAATAGGTAGTTACTGAATAGCCATGGGGATGTAAAGTACAGTACAGGAAATTGAGTAGCCAAAGAACTTACACGCATGACCCATGGACAAGAACGATGGTGTGGGGATTGCCTCGGAGTGGGGTGTACTGGGTGGAGGGGGGCAAAGGGGGAAAATTTGGTACAACTGTAATACCATAGTCAGCAAAATATGATTTAAAAAAAAGATTTTATAAAGTCGGTATTATCTTAGAGAGTGTAGTTGGAAAATGGATATTTTTTTATTCTTCTGATAGGAATGCAAGTTTCTAATAGGAATGTAAGCTTTAAAAAGTCCTTAATAAAAATTAGGATTTGTTTCCCGTTTTTATTCTAGGATGCCCAAACCACCTAATTCAATAGTACGGTAAGTACACGATGTGTATTTTCCTTCCCAGTTCTATTCAAGAAAACGGTATTGGCAGTCTGCAGGTCTTAGTGTGAGGACAAATGAGACTTTTCATGAAAGGCTTTTTAACAAGCGGCAGGAGAGGTTGGCAGAAGTCCAATGTGACAGTATTCCTCTTTTCCTCCAATTATATCCCCTGCTATTCTCTTTTCTTTATTCTTCATTGAGGATATGTTTATTTTTATTCATTTTAGAGAGAGAGGAGGTAGGGGGGAGAAACACAATGATATGAGAAATTTTCATTGGTTGCCTCCCATACATGTGCTGACCAAGGACCAAACCTGCAACCTTTGGTCGTATGGGACAATGCTCCCACCAGCTAAGCCACCCAGGCAGGGCAGTAATCTCACCTTTTACTTTTGTTTTCTAATAATATTTAAATATTTTTCTATTCCATGTACTTCCTAATCTCCATTTTCTTCTCATTTAGATAGCTCTCTCATGTTTTTTTAAACCTCTGCTAGTTTGTCAAATGATAGGAAAATTATATCCTTATGCTCTGTTTAACTTGTTGAATTTTCTTTCTTTGAGTGTACTAGCTACCTTTGGCTTTTTGATTTCTGAACAGCACTGTGTACATATTCAGGCAGTACATATTGTTGATTGATTGCTTAAAGAAACAGATGGCCTGTCCTAACCAGTATGGCTCAAGGGGTTGAGCATCATCCCAAAAACCAAAAGGTTGCTGGTTCGATTCCCAGTCAGGGCACATTCATAGGTTGCAGGCCAGGTCTCTGCTTGGGGGAGCGTGAGTGGAAACCAACTCTCCCTTCCCCTCTCTCTAAAAATAAATAAATACATCTTTTTAAAAAATTTTTATGTCTTTCATGGTGTGCATTCCACCAAAATGCTAACTACATGAGTATAGACTTTGGCTCACTGTCATATCCCCAGGATTAGACCAGCACCTCCCACAAAGAAGGGTTCCGATGAATACTTGCTTAATTTTTTTGAAAGTGCACTTCTGTTTTGTTTGCTCAACCAAATCTCAGCAAAATCTGCTGCCCGTACCCGATCGAACACCCCTACCACACGCACATCTGTCGCGGCGCCATGTTCCCGACCTTTACGTCACCCGAGGATCTCTACACTGGCATCAAAGCCCGGAGCCAACAGCCGTTTCCCCCCACTGTGCCAACGAAGGCTTACGATACAACAGTTCTGAAGACAAGAGGTAAAATATGATTTGAAATCAGAACAGTACTAATTCTTCTTCTATTTGGAGTTTATTCAATAATAAAATTAAAGAAAGTAGGGCAAAGGACTGAAGTCACAGAAGTGCGACCCATGAGATTAGAAAAGCTGTTCTCAGCTGTGGCTACACTTCCGAATCAGCTGACACCTCCCCACCCACCCATTTCATTCAGATTCTTTGCAGATGCTCTTAACCTTTCATCTTTGTACAGAGCTTCCCATGGTGGAATCAGAAACAAACACTGTAGTATTGGTGGTTTTTATTCTACTTACATTTTGTTTTTATTTCCTTTTTGTTCCTTTGGTTTAGCTTTTAAAACTTCTGTCCTAGCTCAGGTGATCAGCCCAAGGGACAATGGTAGGTTCAGAGCTTCAAAGCCTGGACATGATGAAAAGAAAGGATCCTCATTGAAATGAGACTCAGAAAGTGACGGGAGCAGTTTGTTCAGTTCCTCTTAACACCTGAGAGCATTTTATCACAGAGGTGAACACAGGGGTCGCCCCAGACAGTACACCCTTACACTGACCACCAAGTCTCTCCCACACTGGACACCTCACCACAGAGAAGAAACCTATGGCAAAGAGTGCAGGCAGCCACAGTGGCTGAAAAGGTGCATGGTAGGCAGAGATAAGTATTTGTTGGGTATATGTGGTCTGCGAAGACGGTGAGACCCAGAACTGTCCGTTAATGCAGGTGCTCTGTACATGAACAGTTGAACCCAGCCGTAAGAGCAGACACTGCCGTCTCCACTCTGAGCCTCAGTACCGCTTCCGGAGACAGGAAGGTTTTGAGAGACAGCATGGTGGAGTGTGAGCGCATGGGCTGCGCAGCCAGGCTGCAGGGTAGAACTCTGCCTCTGCCACTTACCGCGGACCATGGGCAAGTTTCTTCACTTCTGCGCCTCCACTTCCCAGTCTGTAAAATGGAAATAGCAGTACTGCCTCATGGAGAATAGAGATAAGTGTTAGCAGTTACTGTTTTTATGACTCAGTTACCCACAGTCAACCATGGTCTGAAAATATTAAATGGAAAATTCCAAAAATAAACAGTTCAGAAGCTTCAAACTGCACCCCACTCTGAGTAGTGGGATGAAGTCTCGCGATGCCCCGCTCTGCCCCACCCTGACGTAAGTCATCCCTCTGTCCTGCGTGTCCACGCTGTGTGCACTGCCCACCCCTGAGTCACTGAGGAGGCATCTGGGTTATCGGACTGAGAAAGCAGAGTTTGTATAGGGTTCAGTGCTGTCCTCGGTTCCACTGCGCGTAAGGGAAGAACACTGTACCACCAGTGCCTAGGAAACTGTATTCGATAACATGTTCTTTTTCAGTGCCTTTTTAGTAAGCAAGTACTAACTCCATTTCTTGATATATAGGCAGGGAAAAGTCAAAACAGGTAGTTTAGAATTATGTTCACTTAAACGAGAAGGAGGATCCAGGAAGACTTATAATTTACCTAAAAATCCCTTTCACGAAGAAGAAAGGTGGAGGACCAGCCCTCCCACCGCTGCAGCACCGGGCTCGCGAGTCAGACTCAGGTCGGGCAGCCCTCATGCTGTGCCTTCGGGGCGACGGCGAGAAGTCAGACAGCTGTAACTGTGAAGCCACGGTGCGCGCCTGCGTTCCGCTCTGCCTCAGGCTTTCTCGTTTCCATGCAGTGCGCCATAACCCCATTAATTAGCAGTCTGCTCCTGCACATTCAGGATAACAGTGCTTTCCCTGAAAATTTCAGGTAATCCTTACAGATACGAACTGCTTGACATTCCCATGGATTCAAAGAAGAAAGGCTTGACTTGGCCAGGCCAGGGGGTATATTATGATGTAAGTATCTTTTTAATGTGTTTAAAACAAAGTAAAAAAAAAAGTTTTTCCATGTTTATAAAAGTCCAAAAGACAGATTGCTTTTATATTCTCTCTGGGTGAAAATTTTGAGATTTTGAGCAGGATTCACTTTTTTTTGTCTTGTTTTGTTTTCTTAGCTGACTTCCGATACTTGTGGCAGTCATGTAGCATTTCCAATTACAAAAAAACCAAGGGTCCTCGGAGAGAAGGAGGAAAGGGCTGTATTTCACGGACTGTGTGCCCCGCAACTCTGTCCTTATGGCTCATCATATAGCAAGTAACTCCAAATACGCACACAGGAAATGGGAGATTTTTTTCAGAAAGATTCACAATTTATTGTGCTAACCATTATATTTGTGTAGAATCAAAAATCAAACAATAGCCACTGTTTATTAAGAAGTTGCTCCCCACGCTAACCACTTAAGACCACTTTATGTGTAGTACTTACAGTAAGGCTCCGAAGGGCAGAATCAGCATCCCCATTTCAGGGATGAGGAAACCGAGGCTCAGACACTTTGTGACTGTGCTGTCATCACAGCAGTCAAGCCTGTGAGGCTTCAGGCTCTACTCTTCACCTGCACACCACGACACCACATGGATAAAAAAAGAAAAAGAATTTGAGAATTTTTTTTATAGTTGGGGACAGTGGAACAAGGAAGGACTAGAAGACAGAAGGGATAGGAGCGAGCCAAGGCAGGGCTGCTGTCGGCTCCCTAGAAACGTTTTGGGAAAGAAGTGAGCCAAGGCAGGGCTGCTGTCGGCTCAGTGGAAAGTCAGAGAAAAGCGGGCCCTGGACACAGGTTCAGGGGGTGAACCCCAGAGAGCTGCCGCTGCCCGTGGCTCCCCCGGTTGCAGGTCTCATCAGGACCCTTAGAACTTAGGGAGAAAGAGCGTACTTGGGAAAGAAAGATGTGGGCATGCGCCTGGGAAGGAGTGCACCAAAAAAGAAAATTTTAAGTCATGAAGGAAAATATGCAGAAATTTGGAAATAATCCTCGTTACCATTCATTGGCCAGTGAGTTCGTGAGGGGCAGTGCCCAGCGTTTTCCATACGGTGCCTCCTGGTACCCAGCAGTCCACGAGGTAGGCAGGACGTAATAGTGGAAGGCTGGAAACCTTTGACTCCCGTTCAGAAGGACCATTGCAGCAGGCCACAGTGCGCTCACTGCAGTGTCACATGGTCGTTGTGAAGTAAGCAATTTCCTGGTTGTGTTTCCTAAAGTTGCGCATCAAGAAAAGTCCTTAAAGAATCATCTGTTTTACTGCATCTCTTTCATTCTCTCAAGCAAAATCTAAGCAACCCAGAAATATGAGTTATTCTAGAGATCATTTTGTCATTACATGTTCTTAGAGCCAAAGCTGCCATCTCTGGAGTTTAGTTTCTTCTTTCAATTTCCCTCATTTCTACCTGTTCTTTAAAGCGATGCTTTCCTCGTGCCACAGCCCTTTGCAGCAGCTTTGACTGGCTCCCCTTCAGCTGAGTGTGAATGCCAGAGCTTCCACTGAGCCACGAAGACCCTCCAGGATCTTTCTCCCTTCCTACACCTGGCCCCACTTGCTAGTCCACAGCAGGCTCATGGCCGTTGCCGATTTCTGAATACCCCCTTTTATGGCCTCTCGCCTACCTAAACCTTGCTCACTCTTCAAAGCTCAGCTCAACTTCCACTGTGTCCGTTGCCTGGAATTCCTTTGCCCCCACCCCTGGTGAGACAGTGAGTCAGCTCTCGTTCTGCTAGATGACTTTAACAGCAATAATCTTGTATGTTCATATTCTAGTTCCCTAAATGTGCTGAGAAAAACAAGCAAGCATTCTACCCCAAACCTCCTAAAACCTTCGCTCCTAACACTTGTTTAAATTCCTGGGATCATATTAACTCTCTAAAAGAAGCCAACATACAAAGGAATCTTGAGAAGTCCCACTGGATCACTTCGTACGCTCAGGATTTTACAGGTATGCGTTCACTTTCATACAGCTAAAAGGAACAAAGAGTTGAAAAGGCTGTTACAGCTTTCGTCTTCTAATATTTCTCCTTGTTTCTTAATCTAAATACTAATAGAAATTAAGGCGGGTGGTAAGTTTCTCTTAGCAGGTAACTTGGAGGTTAAGTTGGTTTTCATTTTATTGGTCCTAATTATATTCCAAAGGGGAATGGGTACGTTTTTCTCCAAGGGGTCATTTACGTGCCAGTCTTCATTGAACCGAATGATAAGGTGTGATGTTTCCGTTAAGGTCTGGGGCCCATGAACCCCCTTGAACTGGACAATCACCATGAAAAGGAGGTGGCAGAGCTGACTGGACATACGGCGTTCGACCCGAAGCCTGTAAGTAGCTGCCGTCAGCTCTCAGTTATTTGGGGGAAGTGTCCATGTGTTGGTCTCTTTCTTTGCCCACTTCTTTTTGAGTATCGGTGACTAAACTAGAAAGAGGAAAACTTAGCTCATTTTAGAAGTTAATTCTGAATTGATTTGAACTGGTTTGAATACTTTTCTCCACTATTTTGAAGGACAAGCAAGGTTTCCTTTTTTTCTTCATGATACTGGTGGTATGTTGGGGTTTTTTTTTGTTTGTTTGTTTGTTTTTAGATTTTATACTGTACTACTGTTGCTAAAATTGACAAAGGAATTGATTTACAAAAGCTTACCTAGTAACTTCATGAGATTCTTAAATTCTGTGAGTCTTTGCATATTAGTATATCTTGTACATTATCACTGCCCTTAAAGGCTTCTTGCTGAAATCCACAATAATTGAGAGTTGGCTGAATTACAATCAAAAGCCAATTCACTGTAAACATCAGGTTTCTTAATTGATTATGTGAAATGGTCTTAAAGTAATGATCATGCCCTTTACCGACAGAAGCTATAAACTGTCAGCTTCATTATGTAAATGAAATAAAATGACCTAATAGTACTCATTTATTGTTTTATTTGGGTCTAAATTTCATCCTCTAAAACTACAAAATTTTGAAAACAAATAGTTTCAAAGATAGAAATTATGGAAAAACATTAAAAAAACAACTATAAGCTATTTCGATAGGAACTCTTTTTATGCTGAACTGTATACATTTTTTTGCATTAGCTTCGGTATTTCCCAAAGCGATATAGAATCATTAACACCAGAAGTAGTACCATAGACTGTGCCGTATCATTCACTGAAGGGTTTCTCATTTTCCTTATTTCTCACTTGCGACAAGCATTCTGAGGCTAGGAGAGATGAGACGCGTACTCCGACGTCGGCAGGTGTGTTCAGCAACTGTCTAGATTTCCACAGATTCGACCCTGTGGGGTCTGGCCCCTCAGGAAGCAGCCTTACCATTTTTATGAAATACACGTAGAATTACACAAAGGGTGCTTATCAAGTACATTATATGCAAAATTACTGTGCAAGTAAATCAACACCTAAGTTTTTTATTAATAACATGATAAAATATGCCCAAAGTAGTTGGAATTTTCAGTGAATCCTGCTGATTTCTGACTAAAGCATAAATAACAGATCTGGGAAGGCATGTTTTAGTGGTAATAAATATGTCTATGAAGTATTTTGCTGTAGTAGAATAAAATTATGTTATTAAAAACTGCTTCTTGCATTAAGGAATTCTGTCAAAGTAGGATATGATACACCCTATACTTTCAGTGTATGGAAAATTAAACAAAGCATTTCAAAGAGCTGGGGTTGGGTTGTTTTTTTTTGTTTTGTTTTTTTGATAGTGTCTACTCGAACCTGATTACTTAAAGCTTATAACAGATGTGTGAATAACAGTATGGAAATTTCTCCGACTATAAACAAAGTACATTCCAAAAGGATGTTCCCAAATCCATTTTTTTCTAAGTCCAAACTACTGTTACTTTCTCAATATTCTCATTTTTATCTCTGCTCTCTATTCCATCATCATCATATATCCATTGTTTTTCACTTTTTTCTTCAACATATAAAAATTTTCAAACAGAGAAGTTTAAATAATTTTACAGTTAACATCCATGTGCCCATCACCCAGGCTCTACCATTGGCATTTTACTCTACTAAACACGTAATTCATCTTTCCATCCCTCCAGCCACACCATCATCACTTATTATTTTTATTTGTTTAAAGATTTTATTTATTTTTAGAGGGAGGGGAAGGGAGGGAGAAAGAAAGGGAGAGAAACATCAATGTGTGGTTGCCTCTTGCATGCTTCCAACTGGGGACCTGGCCCGTAGCCCCAGGCATGCGCCTTGACTAGGAATCAGACGGGCAAGCTTTTGGTTTGCAGGCCAGTGCTCAGTCCATGGAGCCACACCAGCCAGAGCAATACACTTATTATTTTTATACATTTCTGAGTAACTGAAGTGTACAGGTAATTGAAGACATTAGTACACTTCACCCCTACACACTCAGTATGCATACCATTAACCAGAGTTCAATTTGTTTGAAGTTTCTTCTTTTAAGGTAAAATAAACATTCATTGATTTACACAAATCTTAAGTGTACACTCAATGAGTGTTGCAAATGCACACACCTCCATAACCCAAACCTCTATCAATATACTGAAAACTACCATCATCCCACAAGGTTCCCTCGTGGGATGAGGGAACTTCCAAGCCAACTCCTCCCCTCGCCCTGCACCGCGCGGACCTGTATCTGTCACCAGCCCTTTCAGTGCACTCACTCCGCGTGCAGGCATGGACGTGACTGAGTTCACAATTTTTATAAAACATCTCAAAAAACAAGAATAGACACGACCGATTCCTCTCAGACCAGTGTTTCTCAAGCATCCTTAGCCGCAGCATCACGGGAGGTGCTTGTTAAAAAAGCAGGTTCCCAAGCCCCACTGTGGCGGACCTTCTGACTCAGTCTCAGAGGATCAAGTTCAGGGGCTCGTTTTCTGCCAGCTCCAAAGCTGATTCTGATTCCACGAAGGTTTAAGGACTCTTGCGTTGGCCTAATAAAGAAGACTTTGGCAGAGACTTAAATAACTGCCCCAAACTGTTAACATCACCTGTTGCTGATGGGCAGAAGTTTTGTTCCGGGGATTCTTTTATATCTTGGAAAGTTTGAAAGCAAAGGGTTCCTACGTAGAGGAATTTCTATATCACCAAGTAAAAATATACCCTTTCCATATTAGCAAAAATGGGTAGAAGAGAAAAATGTGTGTATTAGGACTCAAATCTCACTGTCTTTAAATATCAAAGGACAGTGGAATGCGAACTGCCACACCCACCATGACAGCAAGAATGGTCGGGGACTCTTGACTTGCCACAGTGTCATGCCATGTTTATTAATGCATCACTTTTCCCCTTTTTATCCCACCACTCCAGCCAGAAAAATCCCACCCTGTCTTAAAAACTGCCAGACCCTTGGAAGGACGACTTGCTCGTTTGCTTGAGAACCGACGTCCTCTGGAGACTACCGTCCAGCAAAGGCCACCTTCCTGTCCCGACTGCACCCCTCGAGTGTTGTGTAACTTTCATACCTTCGTACCCAGTTCTACAGAAATGATGGCACTTAGTGATAACACACCAGCAGGTATGACCAGTGAATACCAGGAAATTGAAGAGAAGATGAAGGAAGAACAAAGCTTCTTGTCTCCCTACGCCTACCGACCTGGTTACCCAACGAAAGATCTGACTGACGTTTACGGCATACAGCCGTTTCCAAAAATCACGGACACTCAGAAGACAGAGGATTTGTTCTGGAGACAGCTGTCATCGAAACCCCAGCCTGCGCCTTACAGCAGCCCAGACCATTACATTCCATACGAACATTTTAAATCTGCCTTACATGACCCATACGCTGTGTGTCAAAATCCCGTTAGCCTTGGTAAGCCTAGTATTTTACAAAATAAACTGGACTCAGCAGCTTTGGATCTAGAACGCTTTTTAGGTAAGCCAAAAGGACAGTTGACCTTCAGCGCAGAAAACGATGAAGAAACAAGATCACTTCTGGGTTGGATTCCTAAAGTGGGAGAGGCCAAGACTCAAACCGACCTGCTGGAGCTCAAGAACTCTTTTTCGAAAAGCGGCGCCCACCGACGTTTCCTCCAGTCCGTTCCGGAGGACCGTAAGGACCTCAGGGACGGGGTGCGCTCTGGGATGAGACACCAGTTCTACGGCCACCACTCCTATTATTTCTACAACTGAGGTAACCGCCTTTCCCTTCAAATCCCAGCCTCTTGCAAGAAGAGAAAATATGAAAGGACTTCTTCCCTGCTGTTGGATTCTGCTTTATAGAGGGGCCATAATGACCTTGTTAACGAGGTTGATGTTTCTGGGCATTTAGGTTAGGACCCAGTCAGAGGAACCCAGAGAAGGTGATGTTTTGACTTCTCGAAAAGTTTAACAATTTGACAATAAAATATTAGTACCAGAAAAGCTTAAGTCTTTAATCTCATTTTCAATACTCCAAGGAATTGTTCTAAAACCAGGAAAAACAATGTGTATGACAAAGTTGATACTGTTTTTAAAAAATGAATATTTGAAAAAACTCAAATGCCCAATAACTGACAGATGTCTATACAATTTATATTAGTTTAATAAAATAAATATGAGAACACTGTCCCTTTATGTAAATGTTTGTACAAAACAACAGGTACAAAAGGCCAAACTCAAATGCCCAGTTAACTGAGGGACGAACAACCCTACAAACTGTATTACCTTCATAAAGTAAGTGTGCGAGTCCTCCTTTTTTATGTAAACGTGGACAAAATAAGTCAGTAGAAAAAGATGAAACCCAAAATGTTCTGCATGCGTGCATTCTAAGCTGGATGTTTCTTTTCCTTTAACCTTATGGTAGGGAAACAGCCATTTCTTAGTGCAGGAAAAAAGTGATTGCCCTGTGAAGAGCTGGCAATGGCTTTACTTAGTAACCCGTGAGTTATTGTGGTAAGAAAGGATGATGTCTTAGTCCATTATATAACAAAATACCATATACCAGGTGGTTTATAAACAACAGACTTTTATTTCCCACAGTTCTGGAGGCTGGAAAGGTCCAAGGTCACAGCCCTAGCACTTTTGATGTCTGGTGAGGTTCTCACTGACACCTTGCATGGTGGAAGGGGTGAAGGACCTCTCCGGCGAACCTTTTATAAGGGCGCTAATCCCGTTCCTGAGAGTTCTGCCTTCAGGACGAATCAGCTCCCAAGGCCCCATTCTCATAAATAACGGGTGTTAGGATTTCAACATAAGAATTTTAGGGTACACGAACATTTAGACCAAACAAATGGCTTAATATCAACTACCCTAAAGCCAAATGTCATCATTTTGGGGAGGTGTCCACAAGAGTTTGGCTAACCCCAGATGTAGGTCAATTCATTTAATGTGCCAATGCTACAGGGGAGATCTGGCAGACGGCTGGGGTGGGGTGCGGGGAGGGAAAACAGCGGTGTGGGAGTCTGCCTTCCCTCCAGAAGGGAGAGGTCGGGAAGTGCCGATACCCTCCGCCCCCGTAAGGGTAACGAACTATCGTGGCTTGTAACAGCAGCAGGAAGCTCGCAGAGAGTTACACGGGCAGAAAAGTGTGCAGCACACATGTGCCGTGGAGGTCATCAACATAGCAGGAGAAAGCATCCTCACTGAGCATGCGCCAGAGTAGAGGCCTGTTTGGACAGAGGAAAAGGCCCTCCCACTTCCTCCTGGAGCGCCTAGGATTGTGGCCAAGATTTTTTAAGAGGATGAGCGGAGACTATTTCTCCCTTGTAGTTCCCGTCGCTCGCCGGGTCAGGAGCTCAAGCCTTAACGGCCAGCGGGCTCTGAAAATCACTTTGTCTGGGAGGGTTTCCCAGGCCCCTCCTGGTGAAAGAAGCAGCCGCGGCATAGAAAACTGGCACTGCGCTCTGCAACCCAGCTCTGCCCGGTGAACGGACGCACTGGCAGGCTGATGGCCTGAGGGATGGGGCCCCGGGCGTTGGACAGGCGGGCAGGAGCGAAGAAAAGGGCAGCGCGCAACAAGTAGGAGTCCAGCGAGCGCCGGGCTCCAGAAAGATGCCTGAACCCGGACTGTGACCAGGAACCAGCCAAACCACCTACATGATCGTGCTGTAGCTGCCCGCGTTTCCCAAAGGATGGGATTTTAAATGGGAAAAGGAATTCCAGGTGCAGCCTTGAACTAATGTGGCAGAGGGTGGCAGGATTGTCTTTGGGTGTTTTAGAGGGAATGAGCTCTGAGGCAGAAGCCCGCCATTGTTCCGAAATCGTGTAACTTTTGAATAAGCAACCGCTTTCATTTTTCACCAAATGAGTTTGCCTATTAGAGTTTGCCTCTTGGGCAGCGGACAGTAGAACCCCACTTGCTGTTCGGTAACACCAAGAGCTATATTTTAGACATAGTTTAACGTGGAAAGTTAACAAGGAATTTCTAGGAGGGCTTCGTGGAGTTTCTTTTAATTTTTGTTTTTGTGTCGTGACCAACGTGTCATTTGGTTACACCTGCTTAACTATTCTGGGCTATAATTATAGATTTTTTTCCAAATTCTTTTCTATAGTACTAGTTATATTAGATATTATGGGAAGCAAACTATTACACGGCAAAATAATGACATTGGAGAAAACTGGCGGCAACAAAGCCAGTCATACGACTTTACCTCAGGATTCTCCATAGCCTTTAATACATATTTGGGAATGTCCAAGGTGAAGGGGATGGAGTATACACATTTCTCACACTAATGTGATCCTTTTATCATAAAGCATATCATTGGACTACAATTCCAACGAACAAACTTTGGGAGATGCAACTCTGCAGAACAGTAATTAGGGGTTTTGATGGCACATTTCCGCCTAGGTTGCAGGGGCAGAGAATGGCATTCTGACTGGGTATTCACCCAACCCTGTGCAGCAGTGGTGCGGCCTTCTCTTCAAAGGACTTTCCTAGTCATCCTCAACGCTGGTAAGATGTCAAGCCCTACTCCTAACTCTGTTGGTTGTTAAGGCTAATGGGTCTGGCCTTATTAGGTGACAGAGAATACCTACGCTTCAGTTATGCTCATCAATTTTGAATCAAATTTATGGACATATCCAGATTAGGATAGATTCAATCCATGCATCTAATTTCACTTTAAAAAATCCATGAATCATGGCTGGTGTGGCTCAGTGAGTTGAACACTGGTCTGCAAACCGAAAGGTCGCCAGTTTGATTCCCAGTCAGGGCACGTGCCTGTGTTGTGGGCCAGGTACCCAGATGGGGGTGTGCGAGAGGCATGTGATTGATGTTTCTCTCATACTTTGATGTTTCTTTCGTCTCCTCCTCCCTCCCTTCCCCTCTCTAAAAATAAATAAAATCTTTTAAAAAATAAATTAATAGTCCATGAAAACTTCAGTAAGGTTTTTTGGGTTTGTTTTTTATTGAATTTTATTTTTGTTTTATCCTATAAACAAAAGCGTAACCCAGCTAGGTCAATAGGGAACATAGGAGCTGAGATACTAGAAACATTTTGGAAGGGAGATAGATTAAAAAGGGGCTCCTAACTGAAGACACTAGAACCCAGCAACAGTGGGGAAAACAGCCCAGTTTACACATCACAATCCTCAAAAGGCTCGGTACCAGGACTGTGAAGCAGGGGTGGAGTGAAGGTGGGGGGTTGCTGAATCAAGGAAGATTGAGTGAAAACGAAGACACAGTTGGCCACTTAGATCCTCTCCCTACCCAACTCCACATCCTGAGAGTCCCGAGGATTATTTTCTGAAGAAAGGTAAGCAGGAGTTCTGGCATGGAGAACACCAAGCATCGCTGAGGACTGGGTACTGTCCTGAACACAGGAAATGAGTCCTGTTTCCAGTAAGGGCCCTGGCAGGAAACAGCCTAGGCCCCAGAGACTTCCACTGAGGGGCGTTTAGTGCAGGGACTATTTACAAAGATGTGAATAGGGCTATGGGAACTTCAATAGTGGGAGGCACCTAGGAACTGGCAATAGCAAGAAGCCTCACCACTCCCAACCCTCCAGGAAAGAGAAGGGCCTAGCGTTACAGTACTTCCCACTGGCGAACCCAACCAGGAGTCAAGAGCAAAGGGATTCAGGATATACTGTCCTTCCCCTTGTCCTAAGGCAAACAAAGGGTGGGAAATGGATCCAGAGAGGCAAGAAGAGAATACCCAGCACAGTGATGTTATGAATACTGACTCCTCAGTCTGAGAGGCGCAGCCCCGCTTCCCCACCTGGCTACCAGAGAGCTGACAGACGTCAACTTTCCCAGAGAGAGAGAGTTCCCAGCTGAAGCTGAACGTTGCTACATTCTGCCTCTTTTTTCAGTTCTCACGCTGTAAACAAAGTGTCCTTGTGGCGGTCTACTTCATGCAACGTCTGTCAAATTTTTTGTGTCTTTCGTTGGGGATTTTGCTGTTTCAAATGGTCCCCAAGCATAGTGCTAAAGTGCTATCTAGTGTTCCCACATGCAAAAAATGTGTGCTGTGCATTACAGAGAAAATGTCTGTTAGATTTGCTTCATTCAGACTAAGTTCTTAGACTTGACACTAAACTGTGATCCATTAAAAAATGGATAAATTTGCCTTCGTCATAATTTAAAACTCTTGCTGTGCAAAAGATCCTGGTAAGACGATGAAAAGCTATGCTACACAATGGCAGAAAATATTTTGCAAACCACGTATCTAATGGAGAAATAATATCCAGAATACATTAACAACTCTAAAAATTCAGCAGTAAAATAACAATTCAATTCAAAAATGGGCAAAAGACATTAAGAAAACATTTTACCAAAGATACATAGATGGCCCATAAGCACAACAGAAGATCTGCAACATCATTAGCCATTAGGGAAATGCACATTACAACCACAATGAGCATCTATTCTAAATCTGCCACCTAGCCTTTCACAAAGGGATCCAAGTGGTAACTATGCACTGCAGAAAGAGGAATACCTATTTATTTCAAGATGATTAAGCACTGGTTCTTAGCCAACACTAATCTCTTGGGAGCCAGAAGACCACTGTGAGAGAGGCTTAACAGGTTTTACCCCAATTTGCCCCTTGGTGAAGCCAAGAAGAACACAGACATGCTGTGGTGACTCCCGCGTTCTTGACCATGTCACTGGAATAGATATACTTGACAGCTGGCAGAATCCTGCTTTGGCTCCCTAACCCATAAAGTAAGAAAAGGCCCAGTGGAAGTCTCTGAGCACCTCTCCTCCCCACCCTCCCAAAAATACTCAATACCACATCTTGACAAAGGGGGTGAAGAGAATACACAGGTTATTAATTAGACCACCATCAAAGACTTGAAAAATGCAGTTATTCTTGTCACATCTTATTTAAATCACCTATTCTGTCTAGTCACAAAATATATAGATTTGAGAGAATGAGAATATATTAAATTTAATAAACTGATGATGTTCACTGAAGCTGCTATTCCATATATAGTAAGAGTATATACTCTCTGTCTCCTGGAAAATTTATTGATGTTACTGAGATTATTTATTCCTTAAATACTTGGTATAATTTATCATTGGAGCCTTCTGAGCCTCATTTTCTGTGTGGGAAAGCTTTAAATTATGGACTAATTTCTTTAACCGTTACAGTATTACTCAAGTTTGCTCTTTATTCCTGCTTTGATAAATTGTAGTTTTCAAGGAATTCTTAATTTGATCTTAATTTTTCAATAAAATAATAGTCATTTCAATGTCTATAAGATGTCATTTTTCATATGGGTTTTGCATGCCTGTTTCTTTGATTTTTCTTGCCAGGTGTTTTTCTGTTGCATTAGTGTATTCTTTCACTTTCAAACCTTTTGTAATCTTAGGTTTTAGGTGCATTTTTTTGTAAAGAGCAAATATTCCACTTTTTGAAATACCTTAATTTTAAAATATTTGATAACTACAAAATTTAGTTCATTTACTGTAATAACTGATCTACTTGGGTTTTAAACTACCATCTTACAATGTGCGTGGGGGACTTTGTATTTTTACTGCCCGCTTATTTTTCCCTCTTTTCTCTTGCGTTTTAAAAGATATTTATCACCATTCCATTTTTTTCTTTTACTTTGGAAAATATACACAACTTTTCTATTATTTTATTAGTTTCCCTAGAATCTAAAATATACCCTCTTCCTGGAAAATGAAAGGACCTTAGAATATTTAACACTACTTTTCTGCTGGTTTATATGCCATTGTTATTTCTTTCATTATATATATAGCTACAACATACACCATACGCACGCGTGTGTGTATACACAAACGTGCAGGCACATATGCCTTAGTTTTGCTTGTCCTCAAACTTTGTAAAAACCTTGTACTAAATGCAGTTTATTTCAATGGTTATCATGTTCATTTCTAGAAGTTACCTTTAGCCCCTTTGAAAATCTGCCTGGTAAACAATAGCAGGACTTCAAAAGTACAGGCCGAATGTGCAAGGTGTTGCTAAGCTTGCTCTTTTACTAACTGGGATAGTTAGCCAAATGAGCCTACTTCAGTAGTACCCCTAAATGCTCGTTATTTCGGTCCCTTCCAAAGCCACAAGAGGTCTTGAATAGTGTGACTTCTGCTGTTTTATAGCACACTTCTGTGGCAATAGTGTGTGAGCTTAGGGAGAGAACTGGAAGTCAGGACACAGTCACATAGGAAATCGGGTGATCTGGTGCAGAAATAGGCCCAGCGGTTCGAAGGGATCTAAGGTAATCTAGTTCAACCTCCTAGTATCTGTTGCTGAACTTGGGGGCAGGAGGAAGGTTGCTAGAATGGAAGTTTGATGAGAAAAAGCCCTCGATGGTTTACTCTAGGAATTGTACATAATATGTATTCAGTAAACACTTGATTGAATGAATACGGCAGTGCTGGACAGAATATGAGGAGGAAAAATTCCATACATCTCGGAAGCTGAATTTGAGGGACAAGGGAGTCAAGAAGAAACTTTTCAGTAACCTGATTGAACAGGAAGGGGGAGCTAGTTCAGGAGAAATAAATATACAGCTGGAAGCTGTGGTAATCAAACCTGTATTCTAACATGACCACAACCACATTAGCTTACTTGAACATGACCTTCACCTAGGTTAGAAGGGATGCAAATCCAGCCTAGATTTCCAAGAACTTTCTAACCACGTAACAATGTTGCTTTCTACGTGCTGCCTACATACCCTACTGGTTCTTTCTGCACACCAAAGCGAAGGAGAAACGTATTCCCATGAAAGCCAGCAGGTAAGGGGCCAGAGCTGTAATCCAGTCTGCAGCACCACCCCCAGTCCTGGGGCGGCCATCGAGGGGAGCTTTGGAAGATGACTTAAAGGAACAGGGTGGAGGAAGAACAAGGTCAGGTGCACGTGTCCAACTCCTAGAACTCCTGATTCCAGTTGCCAGTCTGGGTGCAGGGGCGCCAGCTGTGAAAGTATGACCAAGTACAGGCAAAGGTCGCCAGCTGAAGGAAAAGTAGGCAGGAGACGTTTCTCCCCCGGGCTGGCAAAACGCCGTCCGGCAACGCTTTACGTCACCGAGCACTACAGCAGCTACCTTCGCGCGATAACGCCCTCAATCCACCAGGACATTCCACTCTCCCCTCCCCGTCGGCGGGCGCACGCACGCACGCACGCATACAGAGGCCGGAGGGTGACGTAACCTCCTTACCGTACGACCAGCGACTGTCGTAACTGCCAGGCAAGTGAGGCTTCAAGAGGAAGGGCACCCCCGCGATACACCCTACCCTGCTAGTTGGCATGCGCGCGCAGATCGCTGACGCAAGCCCTGGCAATTAAAGCCAATAAGATGTGGCAGCGTCACTGCGCTCGAGTCGATCCCGCCGCACGGCGAGCCGCAAAAAGGCGGAGCGAGTGCGGTTGCACCAACACCGGTACTTAGGCGGGGACCAGCGTGTCCTTGGAATTAGAGACTGGGACGTCCGGCTTCCGAGTGGGTACTTCTGTGTTTTGCGTGACGAAGGATCGGTGAGTGCAGGGCACCCAGTACACAGCAGGCGAAGGCTTAGCCATGGGGGCGCGCAGCGGCGTGGGGGCCGCACGGGCTGTTGGAGGCCTGCGCCTGGGGTCTCCGAGCGGAGTCCGCGCGGGTCGGCCGGGCGGGGAGTTAGGACCCCGGACTTTGGCCGAGCCGAACCCTATGGGCTACGGCTTGAGGTGGGGTGGAAGTTCCCCACTCCCCGAAACTAGGTCAAGGCCTTAAAATCCCGGAGGCAGCTTGGAAGCGGATGGGACTGAACGCCGCCTTCCTGTTTTCGGGGCTGAGTAGCGGGGGAAATGGTAGACAAGACTACCCGGGGTCAGGGAGAGCGGGAGGACGGTGCGCTGCGCTTCGCGTTCTCCTTCAGAGAGAGCAAAAACTGCTGCTCTTCCGATGAGGGGTAATTTTTTTTCCCGGTAACTTGTTGCTTCTCTCTGACCTGGTCACGCATCTCAGGAAGTCAAAATCACGGTCTCCTTGAGACCGGCCCACATGGTTGACCTCGTGGTCGGCCCCCAGGGATCGGAGGTGGAGAACGCGGTTCTTTGGGAGACCTCGCAGCCCGCTGCTGACCTCTCACCCACAGCAAGGCCGTTTAGAGTGACCTGAGCAAGTTGACTCAACCATGACCTCTTAATGTATTTTGCCCATTGTCAGAGGCAGATGGCTTAAGTTATTGTGTGGATAAATAGGCATTCTTGTTCTTAGTCAAAATTTCGGTGGTTTTGGCTTAATGCACTAACCTTGAAACTTAATCGGATTTCGTGACTTTCTGTGACCTTGACCTCGACCTCGACCTCATCTTTTGAAACAGTTTCGAACTAGGTTCTCAGTTTGCTTACTTGGTCTTTAACGGTCCCTCATCTGAACACATACAGGTATGTTTTTAAGGAAGTTCTTCCAAATAGTGTTTGCGGTATTAAAGTGTCTGTTGCGAGTGTACTAAGTAAAATAAGGTTGAGTAGTTAATGTTACAGCTTTACAATGGTTCAGTGATTAAGTGGTCATTGATTGGTTACCACCGTGTTTTTACTTGGAGAGAAAACTTAATAAACTGAGTCTTTCGTTTTTAGATTTTAAAATGGGTGATGTTGAGAAAGGCAAGAAGATTTTTGTTCAGAAGTGTGCCCAGTGCCATACTGTGGAAAAGGGAGGCAAGCACAAGACTGGGCCAAATCTCCATGGTCTGTTCGGGCGAAAGACAGGTCAGGCCCCTGGATTTTCTTACACGGATGCCAACAAGAGCAAAGGTAAGAGGGAGGCAGTTAAATAACAGAAGTACCAATTGCGCGATTACAACCTATGGTAAACCCTGTATCCAGAGTGTATCATACTTAACAGTATACCTCTTCTCATTTAGGGATCACCTGGGGAGAGGCTACCCTGATGGAGTATTTGGAGAATCCCAAGAAGTACATCCCTGGAACAAAAATGATCTTTGCTGGCATTAAGAAGAGTTCAGAAAGGGCAGATTTGATAGCTTATCTCAAAAAAGCTACTAATGAGTAACAGTTGGCCATTGCCTTATTTATTACAAATGTCTCATGACTTTTTTATGTCTACCATATTTAAATTGATCTCATATACCAGAATTCAGATCATGAATGGCTGATAGAGCATTTCTTTGGGGCATCTGATTTAAATAATATTGGCTTGTGGTTGAATGAATACGATCAGCTTTTTGAACTTTGATGGTAATTTAGGTTCAGCAACTGCTGTCACTATTTTCCCCTTCTAAAAATATGATTGGACTTGGCTGGTAATATTCACCTTGCCACAGAGATGGTGAATGCTGTCTCAAAACCTGTAGGAGATTGGTTTTTTATTTAGATTTGTGTAACTGGTAATATAAACATTTTAAATACTGAGAACATCCCTTCACTGTTTATTAGAAAAGCAGGACTTGCTTGTGTTTCAAATTGTGTTCATTAGCCTGTTAAAAGGCAAGGGCTGGAGAAAGGCTGGCAGTGTCCATTTTATCTTTTTGGTCCTAACTATGCCAATTTAATTAAAATATCCTGTATCTAAACTGTTGCCTTCAGCTTACTGAAAGGCATTTTAGTGTGGTTTGTGTATAAAGAATATCAAATAAAGAATATTTAACACTTCTCACGTTTTACAGATCTATAAGGTCAGATGCTTTGACAAGATAAAGTAGCAAACTTTGAATTCTTTAATTCAGACTAAGTTATAATTCAGGATTGTCTTGAACAGTTATTCAAAAATGACTGTAGAGTTACTACATATGTGTGATTGATAAAGGTGCTTTTGCCAGCTCACTAGAAGGATTAAAGTAGAGGAGACTAGATCAGCACAGAATTGTAAATTATGTGATCATAAGGCTTAGGATAATTAGAAACAAAATCACAGATCATGATTTTTCTGATGTGATTGATTTATACTTGATGCCCAAATTTTAATGGTTGAAAAGGACAATAGTCCTAAATATTGATGCAGTAGTGTTATTAGTTATATTACTAGATTATATTTCCTTGGTCTTGTGGAACAGCCTGAACCAGAACAACACTTAAATAATTCGTCCTTCCAGGTCTTTGGCCAGTGTGACCACTGCAGCATTTATGCCAAACATGGATGGAAGAGTGTGCTTCTGGTTGTGTGTTATTTATGTACTGAATCCTTTCACCGACAGTCTGCACCATACATTTAGAGTAGTTCTTGGAAATTTTTGGGAGACAGTGAGAGAAAGTAAGTCCTAGTCTGAGCGTTAATGGTAGGAAATTTAAAAAATGCTTCCTGGAAATCTTTCAGCAGTGAAGCCTTTGTTAACAGGACTTGGTAACCATAAGTTAGTGGTGTTTGGGGACAGAAGTTTAGCTTGTAAGAGATGATCTGAACCCAGGTAGAAGGGGAGTTGATCTGTTTCTGTGCCTCCTACATCAGCTAAGGCCAAGGTTGGCAGAGATCGTTACTGAGTGGCTGGTGTGTTCTAGGCCAGTTACCTTCAGTAAGGGCCTCTGGTTATTTACAGCATAAGTGATCCTACTAAGTACAACAGAAGGGCTCTTTCCTACCTGTGAGGGCCATATGCTCTTAGAAATAAACGGACAGGCTCTGGCTAGGTAGGTAAGTCTAAAACCAATTTTAAAAATCCTTGGTGAGGACTTACGGAAGAAAGGAGGACAGCGGTCCAGCACTGTGTCTCCCAGGTGCTCCCTGCACCTGGGTTCTGTGTTTGGTTTTAATCAAGGTTACACAGCACAAGTGGGGAGTGTGTTGACAGTGCACATCAGCAAGTAGAACCAGTGACCTGTAACAGAAGTGCTTCCCCTGAGCTTTCTACTTCCCGAATCTAGGGTTCTTGCAGGTACATGATAGTGCCCTTACCCCAACTCCAGTTCCTGTACCTAAATCCACTCTGCCTGTCTTTATGTTTTACCAGTTCCATTTTTAAGGTTGGTGGTTTATTTTAGGTAGGTGGCATTCTGGTAGAAATGCACCTTTGGGTCGTCCTTTTCCTGCATTTTTGTCTAGTTTCTTTATAGAAAGTGTACATTTTTGCCTTAACCACTGAAGATTATGGTAAATTGAAAAGCCTGTGCTGGAACTCACATGCGGCCTAGGAAGAGGCCTCACTGCGGCTGGTCCTCATTCACTAGACTCACACTGTTTTGTATCAGGCTCAGACAAAGGTAAGCCAAAGCTAATTTTCATACGATGGAGAGTGTTCGTGCCTGATGATGGGGTCTTTGGCTCCCGTTGACTTTCACACCATACTTTGAAAGCCAATTAAGGTGCAGCTGAGCATGGAATAAGAGTGGCTAATTAAGGAATACTTCCTACAAGCAAGGCTGCTACCTGACGGCGGATGAATGCACATCTGCAGTCACCCAAAGCATGTTTCCCAGGTGCATCTACGCTAGGCAGTTCTGGGGCGCACCCTGAACTGCCTCCTTGGCTGCGTTACTTGTGCACCAGACGGACTGTTGTCCTGGTGTTCATGTGCTGAGAGAATAATAAAAATACTAGGTTTCCACTTGCTTAATAAAAACTGGATTCTAGGTACCCTTAGTTGGAGCTTATGGTATTTGGAAACTGATCATACCCTCAGGCTATCTTGGTTCACTCAGAAGGCTAAACAGTTTTGCTCTATTTCTCAAAGAGGTGATATATCAGGTTCTTAGAAGGAACTTAACTGGTCTCCCTATATATCACCAACAAAGTGTAGTTTTCTATACACAGAAATACACAATGGCAAGAAGACATGTATAGTAACTGGTAAATCACTGACAGTTTTTAGAAATGGGAAGAGATGGACTGACTTTGTAGAGCTTTGGTAAAGTGGGATATTTTAGTCACTTAAGACAGGTGCCAGAATGCTGAAACTGGAAGAGATCTTAAAGATTTTATTTTCAGAAAGTGGGGAAGGGAGGGAGAGAAACATCAGTTGGCAGCCTTGTGTGCCCGCCCCCCCCCCCCCCCCCCCCCCCCGCCCCTGCCCCAAACCAGGGACCTGAGGTGCAACCTGCATGTGCCCTGATTGGGAATCCAACCAGCAACCTTACGGTTCACAGCTAGCACTCAATCCACTGAGCCACACTAGCCAGGGTGAGCTCCTGAGAGGTTTTTACAATCCAGCTGTGCCCTTACACAGGTGAGAGCTGAAACTAACCTGAGCGAGGCTCAGAACTGGGAACTGCTTGCTTTTTGTTGGGCTGGGCCACTAATGGGGTGTGGTGGTCCAACCTACCTAAGCACTGGGAAGAGGGAAACGGGCGCAAGGTAGATCCTGGGTTTGGAGAGGGGGAGGGCTCTCCCCTTCCCTTGACATCCCTATCCTGACATGCACAGCCTTCCTCCTGAGAGGGGTGAGTACATGGTGAACAGAAGTGGCCTGGGGTGGAACGTATCCTGTACCCCTCCCCCCGTGCTGTAGAAAGACCTGCCTGGGAGCATGTTCCTTGTAGGGTGCTGGTCCCAGAGTGGCCACAGTCAAAATGTATTCTTGCCCCACAACCTGATTTACTGGGACCTCAGTTGGTGGGGGGGGGCATGCCCCTCCTTTTCCATCCCTCTGGATTTGTTACCATTTTGCACTTAACACCTGCCAATAGAGATTGCCTAAATTGAAAGAAAAAAAAAATCTAGATTTTGAGCAACATAGGGAAAATCACAATCAAGATACCCTGACTCCTATTAGTCTTACTCAAAACCTGCTCTTTCCAGACAGATAAATGAGCTTCCTTTTTGCTTTTTCCTCTGTTCTTCAGAAATGCGGCTACATTCCACCCTGGTCCCATCAAATGTGTCTATAGGTTGAACGGTGCACTTTGCAAAAGGACCATGGTACTCATGTTTGTAATGCGATGCAGAGTTCTGAGTTTGGAATTAGAAAAATCGTGTTCAGAGTAGGGGTTGGCCAACAGCCCCTGGGCCCAACCTGGTCAGACCCGTTGCCATAAACTAAACCGTGGGAACACAGCCACGTTCATCCGTGTCTTCTCTGGGGCTACCTCCAAGCCATATCATCAGAGCTGAGTGGTTGCTGCAGACTCTGTGACCCCCAACGCCTGATACACTGACAGTTTATGGAATAAGGTTCCTGACCCTAGGTTTACAGTGGAGCTTTGCACAGTCTCGATTTTGCCACCTGGAGAATAGAAATAAGCTGTACCTCGCAAGATCGCTGCCAAGCACTCACTGTGCGGCACCTGTGGAAGCTCTTCCTGGGTCAGCACTGAAATTCTTGTTCATTTTATATCCAGGTCATATTCCTTGAAAATCAGTCATAAAATGACTGCTCCCAAGGCTGGCAGTGACCTGCCGTGTCTGGGGTTCTTTCTTATTCTCAGGTGTCTCTGGTGCGCGGTAGGACCTCTGTCCCCAGTGACTGACTTTTTTTACCTCCTTCAGTTTCAGTTAGTTTCACACTCCATGGAATAAAATACATCGGCATCGTGAAGCTTTAGGAATGTATAGCTGCAGTCATCTGTTGGTAACCCAACTGCATACTTCATTCAGCGCAGCCTTTGCCCGGATTCCAGTCCCATATCACAACTTGCTTCGTAGTTACAGGGTGCATTCCCATCTCAGTGTACCTTCCCTACCTCATTAGTCATGCGGAACAGGAAAGTCCTCTGTGCATAGGTTCCGCAACTTTGTTGAAATGACATAAAACCAACTTTTGCCTAGACGACTTGACATACACAAGAGTTACGGTCCTGTGGCGCCTCACTAACATTGTAATGAAATGACCGTATTCACGGACCTGCTGTCCTGTCCTGTCCCTATTTTACACCTAAGTGAACAGGCTGAGAGCGGCTGTTACAGCCGCAGGATGCACAGGAGCGTGACTTGGGGAGAGTCACATGTACTGACCGTGCCTTTCCACGAGGCCTTCTAAAACTCCATGTAAACTGGGTCGCCCCTACTTGCCTCTGTAAGAACCCACACTTTCTTTCCCTCCTGCGGATGGCTTTCCAGGCCTCTGAGCCTCCGCAGCCCTCACAGGGGGAGCCTGCTTGGTCTTCCACACTGTCCACAGCAGAGGCCTGTGGTCTTGGCATCTTCCAGATCATTACTCCTCTCTTACACAGACCTCCCTGTGTGAGATTCGTGACATCTGCTCAGACCCTTTGCTGCTGTCTGTGCTTCTGGACCTTCCTCATGCACCGGGAAATTCAGCACCTGGCTTATATGCTTCATTCTGACTTTTTTCCCTGAAATTATAGTGGTAATAGCTACATACGAGTGAATGAATGACCCATCCTCAAAGCCACTAGCCTCAAATTTTTTATTTGATTTTAACTCTTCTCAGCACTTCTTTTTTTTTTTTTTAAATGTAATGTGAACTTTTTTAAAAAAAGACTTTATTCATTAATTTTAGAGAGAGGAGAAGAGAGAAAGAGTAGGAGAGAAGCATTGATGTGTGAGAGAGATGTCAAGCATTTGCCTCTTGCAAGCCCCCAACTGGGGACCCAGCCCACAACCCAGGCAGGTGCCCTGGCTGGGAATCGAACCAGCGACCCTTAGGTTCACAGGCTGATGCTCAATCCACTGAGCCACACCAGCTAGGGCTTCCCTTCTGTCCCATGATTGCAACTTAGACTTGTCTTTGCTTCAGAACCTCTGTACTTCTGAGGTTAGAAGTCCCACCACCCCGGTCTGATCACAGCCTCATATCTCTCCACGTCTCTCATAGTTACTTCTATTGCTGCTTCAGCTGAACCAGTAGGCACCCTGTGCAACTGTCCTTTTATATATTCATTGTCTCCCAGGCTTCCTCGTGGTTAATGTAGAAGTTCATCATGCTCGTCAAGCTTATCCTGCCCCTAACTTCCGTTCTCACAGCAGATGGCAAGGCCAATTCCGATATGAATTCTCTGCTTCCTGACCACAGGGAGGTTTCTGTAGTCCACCATCCCTTACCTTCAGCAACGTTGGTCTTAGTTCAGATGTGGCTCAGAATGTTCGGTTACCTCGGGCAGTTGCTCCAGAGGTTACCTACGAGGCAGCACAGTCAACCTGCCACCCGTTCCCCACACCCTCATGCACCGCCTCCCTCTCCCTCAGAAACTGGACAAGCCAGAAGCTCACTTCCGTTCCAGTGCAGGAACTTTGCCTTGGAACTGCTCCAACAGAACAAATGCATTGCCTGGGTTCTAGAAATTAGGTACTTTTCATTCAGTTTAAGTTTAATGAGATGTATTACCCCTGGATCGGGCAGGGGTAATGCATCTAAGAGATGACAAATCTTTCCAGTTTGGAGATGAGAGGGGAAATCTATAGAAAATTTTCTAAGTCACTTGCCCTCAGTTGGGGCAGATCATGATGTAAGATGAAATCTTTATACTTTTTCCTGGAGAATGTTGGAGGAAGACAGCTGAGTCTGAGCTCTCTGCTGATACTGCTCAATGGAAGTTTAGGCACATTAACCCTTCTGTGCCCGAAGTTTCCTCCTCCGTAAACTGACATTAAGTATATCTACCCTTGGGGTTGTTTTGAGGATTAAATGAAAGATTGTACTTGGCACATTGCCTGACACTCAATAAACACTCAAAGGTTAGCTAAGTTTGAACTGGATGGACAAGATGTTTGTCAAATTAATAGTTGGACAGATTGTATGAATGGGAGATGATGTTAACTAAGTACCTGAAATTAGAGATTTATATCCATGATTCGGGTGCATAGTTCTGATCATGCCCCAGGCATGTAACTTTTTTGTAAAAGGCTTATCTTTGCCTTCAGCAAGCCCTGTCCGTTGTTCTTGGACAGCTAGGTTAACACACCTTCGTGATGTGAGAGTACCCCTTTTTCAGACCCCCTAGAGGGTAAGCCCCCTCAGTGGGGCACATAATCTTGCCGATGTGCCTGCACCTTGCTTCCTCCCACCCTCCTGTAACCTTCCTTGCATGTCCTCCTTGATTCCAAAGGTAAAGGAAGCTGCTCAACCGCTTTTCTCCAGAGCATTTGAGATCTTGCTTTCCAGCAATGGTGGTGTTTTGGCTGAAATAAAAATCTTACGCAAATTTGCTATGGTTTTGGACGTTCTTAGTTCCACAGAGTCCTTAGCCCAGAGTTCCAACACCTATATCACTTATAGATCTTTTATTCCTCTCAGTTTTTATAGGGAATCTATCCACGTGGTATGGTGAATGTAGCCCAGCCCTATCAGAAAACCGACAGACGCACACAGGAAGTTGGCACACAGGAAGCCAAACCCACAGGTTGCTTTTCCCATGAGGAGTCAGGCCTGCATTGTACCTAGGCTGCTGTGGGGCTTGCCTTTTGCTAAAACTCCCTCACCCTGGATTGAGGCAGCAAATGTTTACTGCATATCTCTGAAGTAACACCCTAAAATTTGAGCTAAACCTCCCAAGTATGGAGTGTAGCCAGTTCAACCACTTTTCCCCTTGCTCTGCAATATCCTTCTCTTTGAAGTAATTTGCAACATTCTTTCCTTTGTTATCTGTAAAAGGTAACCACCTAAAGCGAACCTGTGCATAGTAAATGAGGACCATCCTGGATGTAATGTACCCAGAAAAGCAATAAAAGCCTGTCCAGGCAGTGGTCAGGGCCCTCTCTCACTCAGTGGCCACGCCATCCCTTTTCACCACAGGACTTGTGTAGCCCGCATGGATTTGTTCAACACAGCCACAACACGCAGAGTCCGCAGGCCAGAGTCCGCATCAAGTTCTTAGTCATTTTGTTCTTTTTGTCCACATGCCAAGGAATTTTTGATTGAATACTGACACGGAGCATGAAAATTACAGCAATTCTGGATGATATCTTCCTCTAGAGAAAGTCCACCCTTTGTTTTGCCCACTAGATAGACTGGAGCCTGATTACCTGAGTTCATTTAGAGACTGAGCTGACTCCAGGCTGGATTTGGAAAGGCTTTGGTTCAACTGGGCTCTTCAAGTGTGGCCTTTCTGGGGTTCCAGCAGAGCCAGGAGAGTTGACTGGGCTCTTCCCAAGGTGAGTCTTGCACCCTACGCCCTTGTCTTCTCAGCACTACAAGGCTGGCACAAACTCAGTTCTGCTCCCTGGAGCCCTTCAGCCGGGCGCCTTAGCCTCCTGCCTTGTTCGGCTTGAAAATTGTGGCAAATGGCGTAAGGGCAGAGGGCTGGGCCCAGATTTTGCCCTTTCATTCTTACTGAAACAGTCACCCTTCAAGTCTCTACTTTTTGTTTCTCCCTCCCCAGAAGTTTCTCTGCCTTTCAGGAGAGGCCTTCTGCCAAGCCCTTCCCCTGGGTACTTAGACTTTGCCCCAGGTCCAGCGTGGGTCCTTCCTCTGAGGGATGAAGCAGCTACCGGCCTTTCTCCACAGTTCTCTAATCTTATCTAAACCCCAAAAGTAACACTAACTAGTTAGATCATAGCTAAAGTTAATTAGAATAACTCATTATATTTTTAACAAATGAAAAATAACCTAACTGTTTGTGGTTTGTTTCTGTGGGTGTGTGTATTTGTGTGCATGTATAAAAATGATTTTTAATAATATTCTGTCAATTTGGAATAGGTTATTTTAATATCTTAATCAGCCATGAAGAAAGTATTTTATATTTTTAATCTTTCAATTAGTTTAATATGTTATATACATTTTGTGAATGATTTATTTTTTAATAGTTTATTTTTTCCATTTCCATTTGCCACCTTGTACCCTCTTCCACCTCCCACCCGTCCACCCGTAGTCACCACACCATTGTCTGTGTCCATGGGTCCTTTTTCCTTTTTGCTTGATCCCTCGATCCCCCACTCCCCCAACCCCCAACAGAGGGAGAGTGTCAGCCTGCTCTCTACCATATTTTCCCATATATAGTGCACACTTTTTTTTGCCTAAGTTTTTGAGGGAAAAATAAGGATGTGCATTATACATGGGCAGTACCTGAAATACCTTGTATCTGTTCTTGTGTTTTGTAATTATGTATTACCTAAAATTTCTTATACCGTAATATGTTAAAAAATAAATGCTAAAATTCCTTCATACTACAAAAAAGTTTCTAAATAGAAATAAATAAAAAATCAAATTAAAAAATTAAAATGAAAGATTATCTTCCTGAAAGCTTGGGCCAAACACGTGGGTGCACATTATACACAGCAAAATGTGGTGTTTTGTTTGTTAGTGCAGTTTGTTCATTAGATTCCACACACAGATGCAACCACATGGTTCTTGTCTTTCTCCGACTGGCTTATTTCACTTAGCATGATGTTCACCAGGTGCCCCCATGCTGTCACGAAGGGGAACATGTTCTTCTTCGTTTTACAGCTGAGTCATATTCCATCGTGTGAATGTACCGTGAGTGTTTCATTCACTCACATGATAAAAATATTTTAGAAGTGACAAAGTATAATTGTGTTTATTGCTGCTGAATGCACTAAGTTCTTGCTATTCGGTTTTTTGTTTCCTTTACTAAAAATAGGAAAGTCATTTGATATTAGGACTCATAAAATAGTGATATTTCTTTTCAAAGTGCTGAATAGTCTTCAGGAAAATATTGTGCATGAAAAGATGGAGTTTATTTTTATTGTCTGTTATTTTTTGTACTATGACCATAATCCTTGACATAATATTTTATTATATATGAGCAAAATCAATGACAATGCTTTTGTTTAAAAAACTTTGTTGCATATTCTGGCCAAATTTAGGGCAAACATTTTAAATTATGGTAGTCTAATTTGCAACAGGCCAAACATACCAAAAGCAGACATTTGTGAAGCAGAGGGATGTGTGTGATAACTGCACATTATTTGAATGATTTGTGTGGTTCATTTAAGTGGGTTGTTTAAACACTGACAGTGGGTGAATTGAAATACTTTCTACTTCATTTTTGCAAAAAGAAACACTGCAGCTAATTGAAATCCGGTAGCTTCTTTTATTTTGCCTGTCTCTTCCATTTCCATCTGGCAGGTGAAATTGAGAGGAGTTGCCACCATTTCTGACATATTTATTTTCTAGTTGACATCGGTGATCACTTCCATTTTCCCTCTGAAGTATTGCTGTCAATGCGCTTTTGAGTTGGAGCTCACTGGCAGAGAATAACAGGTTTCATTCCAGCCTAAAAAGATCTGACATGAAAGATCTCCTCAACTGACATTCCTTATGCCTTTGCAGTTTATCTCTTAATTTTATTTTTTTCTTCAGCTCAGCTACCTGATGATAATGAGCAGTTCACGCCCTACTATCAGGCTGAAAGTTGAAGTATATTGTGACTCATTTCTTGACATTTGTCTTTGTCTTTGTCGTTTCCTTATTTCCTTCATTCTCTTCACTGTTTCCATTTCCAGTGTCTGTTCTGTCATTGTGTTGATGCCTTTTTAGCCCTACAGTCGTGAGGCGACTTTATTTGTCCTGTTGTGACATCAGCAGAATCCCTGTGTGATCTGAGCAGAGCTCCAAATAGGGGCTCAGGAAAACTGGGTTGATTAAAAGGTGGTCCCCTTCCCTGGGTTTGGTCTGCACCCTTGGAGAAGAAGCAGGGGGAGACCCATGGACGTGCTAGTGGTTACTCCCAGTTTTCAGTATGTTCACGAGGAAAAGTCTGGATGCTGATGGCAGGCAGTTGGTAGTTAAAATCCATGTGAGAGTATTTATTGTAAAACCAATAAAATCTCTGGGCCAAACATTCATTAGCTTGGCATTTTTTACACACACCAACTTTCACCTGCTTTAGTTTTTGGCCTCATTTCTGCTTCCTGGATGCAGGAACACAAAGGAAGTAGTCAACAGCATCTCTTAGAATTTCCTCTGCTCACACGCTGTGCCTTGCTTCAGGCCCGACTGTCAGAGCCAGCGTGAGGAGTGATTCATGGGCGCTGCCCTCCTGGAGCCTTGGCAGAGCGAGCGCTCACTGTGCAAACGTGGATGCCTCGGGGTTTGCACTGAAATCTGAGCTTCACTGTTCTGCCAGCGAATGGCAGCTGTTGACCTGAGGTGCAAATACATAGTAAAAATTAAAAAGTACAAATGTCATCTTGCTTATTAAACTGCCCTAGTGCATTTTTGTTCTGTTAGCATCATTTAGAGCTCTAACTTGTTTAATTTTCCAGACCATTGACAGTGAGTGCCATGGGAGACACATCAACAGTAGTAAGAGATGCTGAACACCTCTCCACTTAAAACCGTCTTTTCCCACCTAACACCATAAATCTGACACAAGTGGCCACGTTACTTCCGGGGACAGGTGTTTGCGGGCGCTGTTTTCAGCTTGTATGTTTGGCATCTCAAATTAGGAGAGGTTTCTCCCAGGTCCTTTCCCAAGTTACAAGTTTTAGTGTGGCTTTGTTAAAAAAAAAGGGTGGGCTTTTTTTTTTAATTGTAGTAAAATATACATAACAGAAAATTTA
Source organism: Anoura caudifer (assembly GCA_004027475.1). Taxonomy (NCBI): domain Eukaryota; kingdom Metazoa; phylum Chordata; class Mammalia; order Chiroptera; family Phyllostomidae; genus Anoura; species Anoura caudifer. Next base: position 745,036 of record PVKU01000049.1, on the reverse strand, counting down.
CCATTCTAACCATTTTTTTTATTGCTAACATGTGTCCCTCTATCAAATATCCGGAACATAATCAACAATTAAAAGTAAAATATAACCAGAGAAATCTAACATTCTAACCATTTTTAAGGTTACTCCCATTATTATGAAAATGTCAACATTATCGGTCTTCAAAACTTTCTCCTCATCTCTTACCCAAACTCTGTAGTTACTAAAAATAACTCCCCACCCTTCCCTGCCCCTATCCCCTGGTAACTGCTGTTCTATCAGCTTGATTTTTTATACAGGAAGATAATTTGGTGTGCTATTTTATGTCTGAATATAGTTATCAGATATATGATTTCAAGAAACGTATTCAGCAATGACATGAATCTGAATTAGAGACTCTTAGAAGCTCCCAGAAGGGCGATCGCTAAGGATGGTGGCTAGGCAAGGCCGCCCCTTCATTGAAGTGGGGGGACAGAGCAGTCACGGTCCCAGCATTTCCCTTCCCATGGGGTCCTCGGTGCTTTCTGAAAGCTAAACTGTCACCTGGGTGGTAAGATTCATCTCGCTGAGTTTTTACGCCTGAAAAAATCGGTAATGATTTCAATGCTATGCCAAGTGCTAGAGTAAAATAACTGCCTTTAGGTCTTTTCTTTTCTCTCTCTCTTTTTTTTTACTTCTTTTCTTATTTGACCTCTTTTCAGGTTTTCTTATTTCTCACTATTTCATCTCCATGAACTCTTCTCTTGGTCTCAGAGGTATGATTTTTTCCTTCCTCCTTCCCCCTCCACCCATCTTCCTTCCTCCTTCCCAGGGTTCTGTCCCCATACCTTTCCTCTTATTTCACCTGTGCCATGCGATGATGGGAATAGTCTATAATCTGTACCATTTGATACAATAGCCACTAATTACATGGGTCACTGAGCACAGGAAGTGTGGCTAGTGAGTCCGCATAAATCAATTTGTTTTTTAATTTTATGACTTTAAATTGAAATAGATACCTGTGGCTATTGGCTACTGCAGTGGTCAGCGTGGCTCTGTGCAGCTGTGTCTCCTACCTCGTGATCTCTCGCTGGGCGTCCACTCTGCCCTGCCTGCTGGGCGTCCTCCCTGAACCACCCCTGGGGGCCTGTGCAGGTCAGAACACGCAGCACCTCTGGGCTCGCCCAGCGCTGGCACGGAACAGCATGTACTCGGCAAACCCAGTCTTCAGTGTGCTGCCCCCAGAGAGTTTGCTCAGCAAGGCCAATGTCAAAATCATTGTTTTCCCTGACTAACGTCTGTCTTCTACTTCTGTTCCCTTCTGAAGCTGATGGCATCACATCCAAGCTGAAAACCTTCCGTTGATCTTCAGTACATAACTCCAGTTCTTTACCATTAGCCTCAAGTTCCTTATCAAACTGTCGGTTCTACCTTTCAACACTATCTTGATGTGAGGGTCTTACTCATCTCTACTTACCTTCTCAGTTCACCCCCACATTCTGCCTCAGTGGAACTTGTACTCACCCTTTCAATGGGCGTCGCTGCCTTCAATTTTCCCTCCTTCCAGTCCACCCTCTGCAGAGGCATTAACGCACAGCCAGCTGATGTTGCTACTTTTCTCCTGAAACTTCCTTCAGGACAAAGTCCTAACTCTGTAGCTGTAAAGAACATTGTTCTATGGACTAAGCCAGGACTCCTGTTTCAGTTTTAATTCCTGCCATCCCTGCACCTTATCCTTCCGCATTCTCTGAGCTCAAGCCCTTCTGATTTTTCAGTTCTCCAAGCACAGCGGGCTGTTTTATGCCTCTTTGCCTTTGCACATGCTCATTTTGCTTTAAACGTTTTTACAGCAGCCCCCCCTTATTTGTGAGGTATACATTCCAAGGCCCCTAGTGGATGGATGCCTAAAACTGCACCGTGGATAGCTCTGAACCCTATACATGCTGTTTTTCCTCTGCATCCATATCTACGATAAAGTATAATTTATGGACTAGACTCAGTAGGGGATTAACAACAGTAACTAATAATAAAATAAAATAATTATGACAATACACTGTAATAAAAGCTATGTGATGTGGTCCTTCTGCCTGATAAAGTTTAATTTACGAATTAGACTCAGTAGGGGATTAACAACAGTAACTAATGATAAAATAGAATAATTATAATGATACACTGTAATAAAAGCTATGTGATGTGGTCTTTCTGTCTGATAAAGTTTAATTTATGAGTTAGACTCAGTAGGGGATTAACAACAGTAACTAATAATAAAACAGAATAATTATAACAACATGCTGTGATAAAAGCTATGTGTCGTGGTCTCTCTGTCTCTGTTTGTCTCTCTCTCCCACTCAACCACGATGGCTATCACGTGGCTAATGGAAGGGTAGCTTAGGTAGGGTTCACATCCCAGGCGGGACGGAGAGGGACAGCACGATATGAATTGTTTACTTCTGGGACCTTCCGTTTAATATTTTCGGACTTTGATTAACGACAGGCAAGTGAGACCACGGAAAGCGAAACCGCAGATAAGGGGTCTACTGTACTTGACCCTAGGGAACTAACCAATGTTCCGTGAATTACCGTAATATACACGATCTTCCCAACTACAATGCACATTCTATGGTGGCAGCGACTATCTCCTTTAACCTACCCCCCCCCACCGCCCCCCACACTGCTGCTAATTACTCCTTCCCGATTGCACACACCAGAGACCTCTCGCTGGCTCAGGTCGCGGGGTTATTAAAGACTGCTAAGAACAGCCGTGTTCACAGCCCAGGGCGGCTCTAGGGACCGGGTTAGCAGGCGCGCCCCTGCAGCAGGCGGTGTGGGGCCCTTGACATGTTGTCATCAACACGACTCCTCTTTCACACTCCCTTCTCTTCTGCGCCTACACCTGCTATCAACTGGCTGACACTTCCGCTTCAACAGCGGACCGGAGGGGGGAATCCAATTACCTTATTAATGATCCCTGACAGGTAGAGCTTTCTAAGCAAGCCCCTTTGTCGGTTTTCAGGTCCCCATCTCTGTCCTAATCCACGGCTTTCTCTTACTCCAAAAACAGCCCCGGGAGGACCCGCTTCATTAGCTCCAGGCTCTCAAGGAGGAAGTAGCTAGGGGGCCTGACAGTCGCTGTGACTGGCGTGTTTGTTAAGGGTCTCGGCCGGAGTTCAAAAATGAATGTTTATTTTGGTTATCGGAAGGGAAGATTAAGAATTTTATGACTATGTATAAATTAATTCTGTTCAGTGTATCCTGCATATTTGTTTGGGTCTTAACATTGAATGAGGGTGCAGATGTCCTGTTCTTTGATTTGTAGCTGTCGTTGCCCTTTGGGGAGTCTGGAAGAGCTTGTGAATCTGTCCCTCTCTTGACAGTTCCACGCCTTTCGGGGAAAAAAAAAGGAGGCCAACTTGCTCCTGAAGTTAAACATTTTCCTAATGGGATTAGAGCCACGACACTTTATTTTTAAATGACCATTTGCCAGAGAAACATGTTCTTTCCTCTTTCAGAATCATTCAGGATGCACCTCTACAAAAAGAAAAAATTTTACATCGTCCTGATTTGGCCTTTTCGTATTATATTTGCCTATGTCTGTTATTTTAATTTAACATGTATTTTTAAAGATACAATTTGTATACTATAAATATACTACATATATTATCTCATTTAGTCCTCCTAAAAGCCCTGGGAGGAACATACTATTTTTTTTTTTACAGATTAGAAAACTTGAGATTCGGAAGGTTAAATAACTTATCCAAGTTTGCACAATTGGTGAAAATAAGAACGGAGGTTTAAAATCCATCGCTGTCAGGGTCTGTGGTCAGCACACCCATATTATGTCATTTTCCAGACTCTTGCAAAACTCAGGGCATTATTTAAAGGTCACACACGAGCAAATGTGCCTCCCAGCTCTCCTCTTCCTCATCACCCCTGCCTCCCCCACTGCCTGTATTATCTGATGCACCTGACTGCGTTCTCTCCGGCCCCATCTGCCCACCTATACAACATGTCTTGATGCCTAATATATGACAATATTTCTTAAAAGCAAAAAAATTACATGGATGTAAATTTAGATAATTTATTAACAAGATATAGGGTCAAATATGATCTTGGAGATCTGGAGGGAACAAATGTGGAAATGAGAGTGTTGGAGAAAGTTGGATGAGAGAGAAAATAAGGCATCTAAAAAATTTCACATTCTTTTCTCAAAATAAAAGATGTGTTTAAAAGTATGATTGGGAAATCATGGAGAGCAGGCTGTGCTTTGCAGTGAACACAAGAGGGCGCTAGGCTCCACAGTGATGCACAAGCTTTAACGCCCACATGGAGCTTCACAGCACATACACAAATAGTTGTTTTCAAGTGATATTTCTCAAAGGTTATACCAAGTGTTAAATAGAAATTTATAGCTTGTCTTCTAGCTAGATATACTGAGAGTTTAGTAGATGCCCATCTCAGTTAATTTTGTGATTTTATGTGCCAGTAATTTTGCCAGTCACCAGATTAAAGATAATAATATTTCTAAGGAAAATGAAACAAGGCTGGTCAACAAGGGGCACAGAGGGAAAAGTTGCTGAAGCACTGGCAGGGACCACCTGAGCTTTCTCAGTGAAGAGGTAGTCTTAGCAAAGACGTCAAGTGTTGTAAACCCATTAAAGGCCACATGCCCACACTAGTTTACCTGAAGACTACTGTTAAATCCCCATACCAGCTAATCCCCTGCTCACAAAGAAACCTTTGATCATGTAGCTTCTCATGGGGGCCTGTGCTCATGGGTGGATGCCCAAGGGCAAAACAAACTTTAAAAGTCTTGTTTCTTATGGCAAAAAAACAAATCAAAAATAAAAACATTAAAATTAAGTATTTGGTGGCAGTTCTAGTTCTTGTTTTAGGAGGATTGCAGAACAAGCAAGGCTTTTAAATAGCACCCAGAGTTTACATCTAAGTGTTAGAAAGAACAGAAATAGTGAAGAGTTGGGGGAGAATGAGAGTAAAGGTTTTGCAATGAACTTGAAGTACAGGCAGCTTGTACAGGTGGCGACTAGCAGCAAGCAGTCAGAAATGAGGTCCTGGTTCCAGGAGGCGGGGAGATGTGGGGGAGAAATACAGGTCTGGGAGCCATTGGTATGGGGGTGGGTATTGCATGGGTGGAATTACTGAGGAAGAGAGTGGACAGAGAAGAAATGAGGCCCGAGGACAGTTGTAGGGGGTTAGGAAGGAAGACCCAAGAAGGTCACTGGAACAGGATTCTGTGGTCACAGGGGAGGAGTGGTGTCTTTTGGAAAAGAACGAGAGTAGTGTCAAGTGCTGCAGAGAAGACAAAAATGGTAAAGACTGGATTTTTCTACTTAAAACCCCTGGTTTCCATCAAGAGAACAAAAGAAGTTGAGGTAAAGGCAAATTCTAAGAGTTTAGCAGTAGGTGGGCCAAGAACATCTTGTTATGCCGGAAAGCAAGACAACTCAAGGACTTGGAAGTCCCTTTGAAAAAGACAACACTGGCCAAAAATGGGTTGGCAGAAGCATCAATAGTTGTCTATTGTTGCTGTAACAAAGAACTACAATTTAGTGCCTTAAAACAGCCCGAAGTTGCAGTTCTGTAGACTACAAGTCCAACACAGGGTTCACTGAGCTAAAAATCAAGATGTCAGCGGGACTGCATTCCCTGTAGGAAGCTTTAAAGGAAACTGTTTCCTTGTCTTCTCCAGCTTCTGGAGGCTGTTTTCCTTGGATCATGACCAGTTTCCTCCAGCTGCAAAGCCAGAAATGGCCGAGCCCTCATACTGCATCAGCCTGACCTCCTCTCCTGCCTCCCTCTTTTGCTTTTAAGGGCCCTTAAAAAGTGGTACCTTGGGCCCACCCACTGTCCAGGATATCTCTCTATTGTACGGTCAGCTGATTAGCATCCTTCCTTTCATTTGCTACCTTAATTCCTCTTTGCCCTGTGACATAACATAGTCACAGGTTCCTGGGATTCGGGCATGGGCATCTTTGGGGAGCATTATTCTGTCTGCCACAGTAACTACAGCAGATTGAAGCACATCAAATATGTGAGTCCACGATGCAGCTAAGGCAAATAAAACTCACTGCTAGGAACACAGCATTTTGAAAACTGGTAAATAAAGGGAAATATTCAAGTCTTCATCTTGCTCTTCCTGTACAAACTGTAGCCCGGTAACCAACAATTTGAGAAAGAAAAAGATTTCTTTATGAAAGGATTCCAGCTAAAACATAAAGAGGGAACGTCATCCTTTCCCAGTCCTGGTTGAATTCATGATCTGGGCAATAATTATCAATGACAGCTAACATCATGAACAACAAAACAGGCATCTGGATATTCTGGCCTCCTGATGGGAGTACAGAGCACGCCACCTGTGGCTTCTTCCTGCCAAAACAGCAGATCCTGACACTGGTGAAGCCTCTAGATAGCACCACCAGTGTCAGGAATCACAGGGGACAAAGGAACACATCGAGTGACTCTGTAGGGTAAAGAGAGCAGAATCTGAACTGGGAAAAACTCTACAGGATGCACAGTGCACATCATTAAAACAGACAAACAAAAAAACTCAGTACAACAAGGACAAAAGATGGAGGGGGGACTTCGTGTTGGAAGACGGGAACATAAGGACCAATGCATTGTATGGGCTGTATGTGAGTCTCAATCCAAAACAACTTAAAACATTTCTAGGCAATTTGGGACAGGTGAGCAGTAACCGAACAATCAATGATATTAAGAAATTGTTAGATTTTCTTTTTAGGTGTTATAAAGCTTTTAAAAATTATTCTTTTATTTATTTTTTAAAATTATTCTTTTGGAGTTGTATACTGAAATATTTACAGATTAGTGATGTCTGGGAATTGCATCAAAATGCCTGAGCAGCAGGGCAGTGAGTGGGTGGAGGAAGGATAAGATTGAAGATGGGCCATAAACAGACCACGGACGGGGCCAGGTGATGCATCTGTGGAGTTTCATCCCGATGTTCTCTCTCTCTCTCTTTAAAAACAGGGGCAAGAAATCTGGGCTCACTAGTCAGCCTGTCTGTTCAAATCTATTTATTCGTTGTGTAACTCATCCGATCAGATTTTTAGGAGGTTTGAATGAGAATATGTTTTTCTCATTCAACAGAATTTACAACTTTAACCATTTTTAAGTCCACAATGGAATGACATTAAGTACGTTCATAATATTATACAGTTATCACCACTACCCATTTCCAAAAGTTTTGATCATCCCCAAAAGAAACTTTACTCATTAAACACTAACCCCCATGCTCCCTTCCCCCAACCCTACAAAATTCTGTTCTACTTTCTGTCTCTATGAGTTTGCCTATTGTAGGTACCTCCTGTAAGTGGAATTACACAATATTTGTTTTTTTGTGTGTGCATTGTTTCACTTAGCATAGTGTTTTCATGCTTTATCCATTTTGTAGCATGTACAGAATTCTCATTCTTGTTGTCATTGAATAATATTCCATTTTATGCGTATACTACATTTTGTTCATTCACCTACCTGTTGAGAGAATATTTTTAAAACATTTAGAAAAGTGTTTGGCATACAGCATTTAGCTTGCTAAATGACACCTAGTAATTATCATTGTTATTACAGGGAAATGTTAGAAGAAAATACACCAAAATTTTAATTATATCTGTATTAGGGTTGAGGGATTGTTCCCTTTCTCTTTCTTTTTTCTGAATGACATGTGTCTCTTGGTAATGTGGTTTGGTCATTGAAAATTATTTTAAGTACACACACACACACACACAATTTAGCTACTCCTTTTTCTCTTAATTTTTTTACCAAACTATTTTTCAAAGGTGTCATGAAAGGCAAGGACCTCCATCCAAGATTGCTCTATCCAGCAAAGCTTTCATTTAGAATGGAAGGGAAGATAAAGTGCTTCCCAGATAAAGTAAAGTTGAAGGAGTTCATCATCACTAAGCCCTTATTATATGAAATGTTAAAGGGACTTATCTAAGAAAAAGAAGATGATCGAAAATATGAACAGTAAAATGACAACAAACTCACAACTATCAACAACTGAACCTAAATTTAAAACAAACAAACAAACAAAAAAACACCCCAAAACAAACTAAGCAAACAACTGGAACAGGAACAGAACCACAGAAATGGAGATCACATGGAGGGTTATCAGTGGGGTGGGGGAGGGACAAAAATGGGGGGAAGGTACAGGAATAAGAAGCATAAATGATAGGTACAGAACAGACAGGGAGAGGTTAAGAATAATATAGGAAACGGAGACGACAAAGAACTTGTATGTATGACCCATGGACATGAACTAAGAGGGTGGATGCTGGTGGGAGGAGGGGTGCCAAGTGGAGGGGAAATAAAGAGAAGAAAAAAATGGGACAACTTTAATAGCATAATCAATAAAATATACTTAAAAAAGAAAAAATGGTATTTTTAAAATTACAGATTATTGCCCAACTTGCTGTAAGGTGCTGCATTACAATCTGTGCCCAGTTGGTGGCGATATCGACATTAGAACCTGCCGCTACTTACCGGTCTATTCTCAACCACAGCCCCAGTTAACGTGCTTGTATTTATTTACTACAGTCTCAGGAATGTAGGCAGTAGCCATCTGCGTTTTACAGGCAGTATTCTTTCCTGCGACCGTCACAGACACCAGTGCACCTGTGCCTGTGAAGTTCCACCTTTCCTGGTTCCAATCGGTTGCCTCCCAGACACCCAGCCCGGTCCACCCTGGAGCTGCCAGTCACGCCGGCGCCTGGCAGCGAGGAGCTGACCGGCAGAAGAAAGACCCGGTCTTCTCTCCTTTCCTCAAGCTGGGGTAGAGGGAAGCCTTGGATAGTAAGTGAAGGTGAGTCTTTGGACTAACATATGAGATAAAATTGTGACCAGTGACTTGGCACTAGACATAACCAGAGGGTTTCTTTAATACCTAAGGATAAGGCCAATCTCAAGCCAGTCCACAACAGCATGGCTGGACCGATCCTCAAAATATTAATCCATAAGTTGTTCTGTACCAGGTGGTAAATGCCCCAGACACACACACACACACACACACACACACACACACACCCCTGCCATGACCCTTCTCCTGGGATCCTCCATAGGCCTCAAGATTCAGAAATTAAAGAGGTGCTGCCTGGCCCAGCAGGGGGCATCTGGCAGCCTGCTCCAACCCTTGGGTTCTGACAGGCTGGGGGCCCAGCCGGAACCACAGTCAAGGACTACTAGTATCACACCCACCAAAGATCAGCTACAGAAATCATGTGACCTGCCACAGATTTCGACCAAGGGCAGGGAAGGGAAAACTTCGGTGTAGTAGGTGACTGAGAACAGAGCCAAGTCGTACTTGCTTTGGCTAATGTCCCTGTAAACACTATTACTTGGATATTTAGGAAAGTCAACAAACGCAACCAAAATGAAGGAAATGAAAAAGTTAGAGAGGCAGAATATAAGAGAAATCTACATACGTCAAATGCATTGCTGCACGGAGTGCAACTTTATGACTAAAAGTTTTATTCATAACAGAAATAAAAAGCATTAAAAACCCAAGACAGGAGATTTTGTCAAGGAAGTAATTTTAAAATTCTGACACAGACAGAAAAAGAAAGCAAGACCCCAGTGTGAATGGGAAGGTGGTGTCCCATTTAAGACTAAATGCAGTAAGATGATAATAGTCACTTGGTCTCTGGTTCTCAAAGTGTGTTCCCCAGACCAGGTACTTTCGTATGAACTTGGTCTCTCTCACTCTGATGGCTGGGTATTGCGTTTGCCAGTGAGGGATGGACTGAGGAGGAATAAAGTGTTCAGCTCCTGAGCTCCCAGTGTTGCTTAGGGGAGGCACCCGAGTTAAAAACACAGCTCTGCTTTACCCCAAAGTGATGTCTTTCCCACCAAATGAGGCTGCCTCCCAATTACTATGATGCTGGTCAAAATAATTTCATATACTGTATGAATTGCCAAAGCAGGCACAAAGACAATGTCGTAAATGGTACAGAGCTATACAATAAAAACCTGATTATTGAGTACCTCCTGACCTATTGCCCTGCTCCTGGAAGTCAGGAAGCCCCAGAAGCTCCCACGGGTCCTGTGTGTCTGACTTTCTTACATGTTCTAGAAGCACAACCTCAGGGCACAGATATTTTAGAGCAGGTAAACAGACTGATTTGCCTGCAGGTGAGCAGTAAATGCAGGATGAGTGCCTCGAGGCCAACTGGATGCATCTCATTGCCAAGGAAAACCAAGTTGCAACCCCGGATGTGCTGGAGCTGGAGGAGGAAGGCAGGTCTCATAACTCGGAAGGTGTCCGTGTGAGCTCCCACGCTGGCTCCACTTAAGCCCCATTCACGCACTGCTCCAGCCTCCTCCGCCCCTGGTGGAGCACGGGAGGAATTTCACTCTGGAGGCTACATTAGGTGACAGAGAAAATGTAATCCCCTGCATAAAGTGCTCGAGACTAACATGCCGGCTGGGTGATGATGTTGAAATACCTGCCTCTCACCTGGACTTCTCTCACCATCAGGCATTAGCAGCATGACAAACCAGTGAGACTGTGTGGCTTTGACCATTTCCAGCAAGAGTGAATCACTTCCCCAAATGTGTGTATAATATATATACGTTTTAAAAGGACTGTATCCTTATAACATTTGTCTTAAAAATTGCCTTAAGTAGAATCCTATGACTTTAGCAACTAATATACGACATTCTGTATTTCAGCTTTTTAAAATTCTGTGCCTTCCCTTTTGTGAAATGTATCAAGATTTGCCACTCTTGCCTCAGTTCAGGGCCAATATTCCCCAAAGCTCCCGGTTGCACTAACACTGATTATAAACGGGTTTTGGGTGGGTCAGCTCTTCCCTGTAGCACAAAGACAGCCCTGCAAAGGGCTTCCAGGGAAAAAGCGCATTTTCTCAGGCTCTTCATCCTTTTGCCCTTTCCTTCTGTCCCTGTGTTTTTGCCTGGCATCTCAGGAGTTAGAACTTCACAACCCAATGTCAAAAAGAGTAACACCCAGCCCCAGGCTAGCAACTGCTCCAGAACTGCCCACTGCGAGCACCGCAGGCTGTGGAGCAGAGCACCCAGTTACTCAGTGGGACTTCACCTCTGACTTTGTTTGTTTAGTTTTTATTTAGGAACCAATAACTTTATTGGAAGAAATGGTAAATTGGAACATAAAAACTGAAGTGGACGTTTTGCAAGGGCAGTGCGGCAGTAGGCATGCTCCTCCCGCCCGGTGACCAGGGGAAGTCGCCCCGTGGCTACGTTGAAGGCAGTCCAGGCCCCATTCTTGCTGTCGCCCTGGGCGAGCTTGTCAAAGAGGCAGCTCCGCCCGGCTGGATTCCGCGGCCGCCAGCTTGCTCAGGTCGATGGTACTGGCTGCCACGTTTCTGATGAACTTCGCATCCTGGCGCAGGTGGTGGTGCTCCAGGAAATCACACAGGTGGGCGTCGTTCTTGATGGTAGCCAGGGGGGATAGACTGAGCAGACTCTGGTTCGCCATCTTCCCCATGTGCAAGGCGGACTTCGTGGCCCTCCGGCCGCTCTCCCAGCGGCATCGGTCAGGCCTCGGGATATCAGCCAGGCGGATGCGCTTCCCTCACTGGTTCTGCAACCGCATCAGCACCTGGGTTTGCTCCCATTCCTCCCTCCACTGCCACAAGAAGAAGGCAGCGAAGTGCTTCAAGGGCACTTCCAGGCGGTCGAAGCAGAAGGCCATGGACAGGTACACGTAGAAGGCGGGGAGCTCCAGGCTGATGCTTGTTGAGGGCCGCCTCGCATTCTGGGTGGTGGTTCTGGCGCACTTGTGAGGGTGGCGGCGGCGGCAGCGAGGCGGCAGGGTCCCCATCACGGGAGGCTCGGGAACCTTGGCTAGAGGTGCAGGCATCAGGGCTTGCGGGTCGGGCCCTGCGGCCAAGAGGGCCCGCAAAGCGCCATGACGAGGGCTGCGAGGCGGGCAGCGGCGTGGGTGCAGGCGGCGGCTCCACGGACCGGGATCATCCCTCGGTGGTTGGTGAGGGCAGCTGGAGGCTGAGTCAGCAGCCATGGCAGTGGGGCCTCTGGAAGGTCTCTGCGGTGGGCGAGAGACAGGCGTGCTCTCACCTCTGACTTCAGCTAAGAGAAGTCCGGGAACAGCATCGAGACTGGAAAGGAAGTTTTCCTCGTGAGAGCTGACAAGCAACATCAATGCATCCTTAAAATTATACACTGAAAATGATTAATATTTAAAGAGGATGTTTTTTTCCTCTGTTTTACGATCTGAGATTTTCTGTCTTTGCTCTATATTCTTCTCCTTTTGGATCTGTGAAAAGCAGATACCCAGAGGAGACTGGGAGGTGGGTCAAAGGCTTGTGACCTGCGTCGGGGACATCAGCCCCTGTTAGATGTGCCACCCGCAGGCGCAGCCCACGCCCGACTTAGAAGGGCATCTTGGCACTCGGAATTCCCCAGGGCCTGCGAGAAACCCAGGGTGAGGCTAGTCCGTTGTTCTGGGCCTCTTCCTGAGCGTATTAGAAATGTTTAAAATGGGGACAGGCTCTGATGCCATTAGATTCAAAGCCTGCGCGTCGTCTCCTGTCTCAAGGAGACCCTTAAAAAATAGGCCATTAGTAGAGAACACTTGCCAGGCTCCAGGGGAAAAGGCACTCCGAGTAAAAAGGATTGGGATAGTTAGCAGACACATTTTGCACATTCTCCGAGGCTGCGGGTGAGGGCGGAAGCGTCGCTAAGTGCCTGGGTGCACATACATTACAGCGAACACCGGCCGTCAGTGTGCTCGGGTTTCCGGGGGCACAGCCGGAATTAGATCCACATGCATTAGCCATTTGAAATGTTTGGAGACTCTTGACATAAAATAAAGCGTTCCTGTGCTTATGGGTGTTGGAAACAGTGATGGGCAAAGCCTGTCGAAGCCTGGGAGCTGGTGGGTGGAGAGGGTCCTTAAACACTGAGTCAGGCATAGCCAGGCTGCCGGGGGCACAGCCAGTGGGAGCATCGTCCCAGCCCAGGGGAGATAGGGCTGGCTCCGGGGTCTCTGCGCTTCCCCTCGCCGCGCGTGGCTTTCTGTCTGCGGTCTGTGGCGCTAGGCTGCCTGAGTTCCACTGAAAGTTTCACTGATTTTAGCTTTTCTGTCTCCAGGAATGGAATGATCTTGCTTCTTCACGGTGGCTTTGATAACGTGTTTTTTCGACTTGTTCTGGCCTGATTTGGCGAATGGAGCTAGCTTGCTGTCCCCTAGCGAACACTTCAATGCCACAGGCACTTGAACACTTTTGATAAAGACTTGACCAGAGAGACCAAAGCTTTGTGACCCTGGAGGTTCTTTGAGCTTCAATTTCCTTACGAGAACCATAGTAATAATAACTACTTTCTATGGTTGTTGTGAGAATGTGAGGGGACTGTCATTTTTTTTTTTTAATTAGGAAAAAACATGCCCTCTAAAACTCCTGGGAGGCTTCCGGCTCTGGAAGTGGAGGAGCCCCCACTTCCACTCCGGAGGAGGCTTCCGTTGTTTTGGGAAATCCACCAGCACAAACAACTGTAGTTTCAAAAAGGCAAATCTCTGGTATAAATGCATATAGCCATTGCATATACCAATGCATCCAATCTCCCTAACATTTAGAATGAAAATTCCATTTATCTTATATAATGAATATTTATGTAGCACTTACTGTGCACCAGGTATTGGCCTCAGTGCTTTGCAAATATGAGCCTATTCCATCTTCATAAGGAGCCATAGGACAGGTGTGAACTCCAATTACTTGCTCGAGGCCACACAGAGAGTAGGGCCAGGATCCACACTCGTGCGGTCTAGCGTCCGAGCCCCAGACCCCGGCTGCCTGCCCAGTGTCTCATAGACCCTGACCCCTAGGAACGTGCCCGGAGCATAGCAGGCACTGAAATACACCGAAAGGGTGAATAGGAGCATGGCTGACCGGCTGAAACACCTTATACATAGTAACAAACAATAACTCTCAGCAACCCCGTAATGTACAGTCCTACTATTGGAGTGAGCCTGTGTTTGTCACTGCAACCAGGACACTACTAATAATTACAGCAGAACAACCACCATCAGCCAGGACTGTCCCAGGCAAACCAGGACACATGGTAGCCTGAATCATTATTATTGTTATCAAACAGGCGATGAAACTGAAGCACACAGAGGTTCATTTGCTCCAGATCACACGTCCGTCAGCGATGGTGATGGTGCGGGAAGCCCAGGAGTCAGGCTCCGGAGGGAGCCATTGGGTAGGGAGTCTTTGCTATGGGGAAGTGAGACGTGGCGAGTGAGGCGGAACGTTTTCCTTAATGTCACACAACAGTGAGCCCCAAATCCCGTGCTATTTCCATTTTTTATCCTTACTCTTCTAAGGCATTTGTGCCAAAGAGATCATTTATGAATCTTGTTTGTCCTCCAAACCACCTTTGAAGAAAGAATTTCTCTCCAGGAAACCAACTCTCTCATACACAGGAATGTGCTTTGCTGAAACCTGTGGGAAGCCCTCAGGCAGTATTTAATAAACTGGAATTTATACGTATGCTGATTTCCAGGTATCTTTCTGTTATATGGCACCTGACTATACTGCTATAAAGTCCGTACATCTTACACGACGTAATAAGGGAATAAGGAGAAAGAAAACAAAGATATTGGCTTAATATATGTATATATACACCAACAAGTTTATAACAAAATTCGTGACCCTTATGATCCTTATTTCTGTAACTGTTCATGAGCTCGTAGCTGGGATTACAGCTACCGTCTTCCACTCCCAGCTGTGCGATGCCTGTGCCTTCAGCAAGCACCTCTGCTGGCTGTGCTTCTGGTTCTTTACTCGGAGGGGGCCTGGGCTCTTACTAATCCCTCCTGGATCAGGCTGTAACTTTCCATCGACCTTAATCACAGGGCAACATGGCACTAGGAGATGCACTAGGAGATGCCGTAGCGGGTCTCCTGTGTTCCAGACATGCTCCTCACTTCCACTGAGGACAGGCAGTCCAGTCTCCCCTTGGTAGTCACCGTCAGTCACCGCAGCAACACCGTAACTCTCGTCCTCACCTGGAGATTCAGAGGCCTGAGGAGGCCGAAGTGACTAGGTGGCCACCTCAGCTTTCAGTTGAGTGCAGTCATCGTTGTATCTCCTGGTGACAATATTTCTCCCCCTGGAACTAAGACCTCTAGGATTGGGGAGCATGGAGTTGTGGGAACAGGAAGCAAACTTCTGCTAGCGAGTCACTAGGGGTCACAGTGAGGGTGCCGCTCCCCTGATTTCTGGCCCCGTGAGCCCCAGCTATGGCGAACAGCACCCCGTGTTGGATGCTGAGTCGGAGCAGACAGATCCTTCTGAAGACACCTGCCCCATTCCTGCACAGTATTGCTGCCATGCTGGCTGCTGGGACTGAGTCTTCAGAAGGCCCTTTCACCGTCCTGTCAGGCCGGCTGCTTCAGGGTGGTTGGAGGCAGGGTAAGACAGTGAATTCCATGAATGTGAGCCCATGGCCACACCGCTTTCGCCGTGAATTGACGTCACTGATCCTAAGCAGGGCCGTGCAGGATACACGACAGTGGGTAAGGCATCTTGTACGTCCACAGAGAGTAGTTCTGGCAGCAGCACTGTTCACAGGGAGAGTAAATCAATCTCCAGACTAAGTGTTTATTCAGTAAAAATGAACCGTTGCCCCTTCCACGACGGAAGCGGTCCAGTGCAATCCACCTGCCTCCAGGCACGCAGTTGGCTGATCATCTGGGAAATGGGGGGGCTCAGTGCTGGTCTCTGCTGCAGGCAGATAAGGCGCTCAGCGGTGACCAAAGCCAGTTCGGCCCCGGTGAGTGGGAGTCCGTGTAGCTGAGCCCATGGGTGATGTCATCCCTGCCACCACAGCCACGTTGTTTGTGCGCCCCCCAGGTGAGAGCAGGGGTGGCTGGAGAAAGAGCCTGGCTGGTATGCGCAGGGTGGACCATCCTGAGCACTGATTAGCTGAGTCCGTATCTGCGGAGCTCACCCTGTGGTGGGCATTCGCATGGGGCACAAATGTCTTCGTGTACTTGGCCTTGTCTGTGAGGCCTGTCCACATACTTCTTCCTCAGATTTGTAACCAGTTTAGCAATCACATTCCTTCCCAGTCCCTGACCACCCAGTGATACCATTGGCCACCACTGGTATATAATTACAGATCTCCTTCCAGGTGAAGTGAACAACCAAGTGCACTGTCTGACGCTCTGCCCACTGGGAGAAATTACTGTCACCACTGTCCTTCAGGCATGTCCCAGAAGGGGCTGTAGCTGTCCCCTTTCGGTGGTGTCGGTCTGTGCTACAGAACCGCCTGTAAGCCATGCAGACATCCCAACACCTGGCAGATCTGGGAGCACAGTGGAGTTAATGCTCCAGGGAGCAACTGTTCCCCAACGAGAACAGGAGGTGGTGCACGAGCGAGTGCAGCAGTCTTCCTATTCCCAGGGCAGAGGGCCCTGAGGCACACTCCACCCAGCTCCGTGGAGAGTCCCTAACAGGATCCCAAAGCCGCAGTTCCCGGAACGGTGGTCGTCTTGATAACATGGGCTTGCACTGGCTTTCCTTCCTTACCTGCTTCACTCTTCCCAGTCCCTCCCCTCCCCTTTGGGACCACTTCCCAAAATAAACCATCTCCCTGCAAGCCCTTGTCTCAGGCGGTACTTCTGCAGGGAATTCCAAGTAAAACATTCTTAACTCAGGTCACTCGTTACGTGGAAACCAGCTGTTCAATAATCTGAACGCTTGCTAAGTCCAACAAGCAGAGGGACGGCAGCCTAAGGACTAGGGAGGACCGAGCAGAAGCAGTGGAAGAATTTCCCTCTGAGGAGCACTTTTGGAGCACGCACTGTAGGTAGCACGGATTAACCGCACCCCAAGGTCTGGCCTTTGCTGCTGCTGTTTCCTGATCTCTAGGCCAGGGGTGGGTGTCAAACTCATTTTCACGGGGGGGGGGGCACATCAGCCTCGTGGTTGCCTTCAAAGGGCGGAATGTAGAGCTCCTTGCCCCTAGTTAAGGAGTAGTTACATTCACACAGCCCTAAAATTACATTCGGCCCTTTGAAGGCAACAGTGAGGCTGATGTGGCCCCCGGTGAAAATGACTTTGACGCCCCTGCTTGAGACCTGTGACTTGTGCTACCTGATAAGAGCGTCTTTGTTTACCTGGGAGCCCTGGACCACACCAGAAGGTCTAACAATGTGACTGCGGTGAGGGCTTAGGCCCTGCAGTACCAGTTCTCCCTCTGGGGGCGCTGCAGACTGCATTGCCAAGGTGGGGCTTCCTGACTCGGGCCACAGGTGTGCTCACAAGCTGTTGCCCGCTGCCCTCCAAGGATGGTCAGGACCCAAGGTGGCCAACCTCCTGGCTGGTCGCCCCCAGCGGAGAATAGCTTGTGTTTACCTCCAGTGGGTCATTTAAATATTAAATGAATGAAAAAGCAGCTTTCATTTCATTGTTCTTGAATAAAAAAAAAAAAAAAAAAAAGAGCCACCTCTCTAAGCTCTTTTATAAAACTACTCACTTTTGCATCTTGTGTTATCCCGATGGTTAGGAACCTCGCCAATTTCAAACTAGTCCTCCTCTCCCCAGGTGTTCAGCTTCCTAAAGCAAAAGCTGTCCAGGTCAGCAGGTCTCACAAATCCCTGTATTGGTTCCTCTGATTGTTTTTCTTCCCTGATTAATTGTAGACATAGGAAGCATGGTAATTACAAGGAATTTCATTACTGGATTTTCTTTTCAAAAATTTACTTAAATCAAGGATTTGGGGTTTCTAACAGTGACAGTAGGAAGTGGTGTAGCCCATGCTCTCCATCCCAGGGCAACACGTTTTGAACACACTTTGTTCCAGACCATGTAACTGGGACAGCTAGCCAAAGTCCCTGGGGGCAAATGAGGGCCCAGGTGGGTTAAATTCTGCACCTGGGACATCGCTGTTTTCTGAGTTCATTGTATTTTCTCAGAGAACTCTTATATCATGTTATGTTATGTATATTTTACATCAGTAAAAAAGTTATATGAGAGAAGCTTTACTTCTGACCTTCCTGTTTCCAGCTGAATAGAATACCAAAGAGTTTTAGGTATCACCTAAACATTTTGGTTATTAAATACTGTTTATTCATTCATACCCCAGCTTATTTCAGAAAGAATTTAAGGCAACTTAAAAGTTAGGCAAAATATAGTAAAGTAATAGAAATAGTAGGAAAGAACTAAATATATATACACATAATTATTTTCAAAAAGATTATTTTAAAAGTAATTTGATAATTTCAAAAATGATAATTTTCAAATGATAGTTTTCCAAATAGGGTAGACTCATGACATAAGTGCAGATAGCAAAGTGAAAATATGTCAAAGATTTTTTATTAATGAGGGAACTGATATAAACAATTTAAGGTAGAAGTTGAAAAATAGACATATTCATTGCTCAGGAATATTGAAATGAATTTAAAAATAGAGGCAAAACTGGTCCCTTTCGCTGTAGGAGAAGGAAGTCAATTAAACTTCTACTTGACAGGACAGAATTTGCATGTCTACACACCATAATTATTATTATCTACACTTTGCCAAGACACAGGTGGAATCAAACGACCCAGAGGGGTGTCCTCTAGAACACAGACAATGCCCAGTGTCCAGTGGAGCACAAATCCTTTCCCACACATTGAACGGAGCCCAGAATGAAACTAATACAAAAATACACACCAGGTTGGAACAGGAGGAGAATTCTATTTTCACAAACAACTTGAAGACCAAACTACTGCAAATCTAGAGGGTTGTCAGTACTGTGCTTCATGTTTTATTTGCCTCAGACTCCAACTGGAAGGCGATTTGCAAGCCCAACTCATAAAGTTTATCTATCTTCTAATCCATGTAACATTCCCATACGATGATGACCTTTTATGCTATTGTTATGATAAACACTTCAGGGTGGAAACATTGTTTCAGCGGTGTGAGCTTCTCCCTTCATCATTTTGGATGTTTCCATTTACTTGCACAGTATATTCTTTATTAAAAATGAAGACACTAGTGGGATTACGTGAGCTGCCTCTGGGGACTGTGAGCTCCTGAGGATCTCTTGCAGCATCAAGCTCTGGGCAGAAAAGATGAAGTTGTCATCTGTCTTTGACATTGACCATGGCACTTCTTTAGGGTCTTGGGAGTGGCGCTACATGAAGAGCCAACCAAAATTCATTGGACGTGGACCCACCTGCTACTGCCTTTGTTCTATAGTTCAAAGTGATAATAAGGTGACACCCTCTGTTGGCCAGAGTCCATTCCAACCTTCCTCTCGGATTATACGGCAAAAGACATGTGCATAAGAGCCCAAGCTGCTGCTCAGAAAATTCTGGTCGAGGGAGAACCCAACCTGCCAAATTATCCAAGGAGCATTTTACTTTGGAGAATGAATAGCGTATCCTTCTTACCAAAATTAAATTATGACTCTGGGCTCCCATCCTACCCACCAGGAAAATAAATTTTTCCTTTCTCTGGGGCCCTCGCTCCTCAGATGACTCCGAGAACCTTTAGGGATGGGCATTCGATACAAAAGTTCATTCTGGACACTAACTGACACCTGAGGGAGAGAACAATGGGAAACTGGCTCCGTCAGTTCAATTCTTTTCCGCTGATGCTATTTACGGCCAGTAGGTGTCGCTATTGAAACTTGAGTTATTCATGCCCACCGTGGTCCAATTTAGTCCTTTTCCTGCTGTTACAGATTTTTTTTTTTAAGGAACAGATTGAAGAATGTATACAAAAATTAAACATAAAATTTTATTGCAAGGGATCTGGTCAAGATGATGGAGTAGGGAGACAATGCACTTATCTCTAGATTATAGAACAATTAACCTGGATAACCATCTGAAAATTAGCTGAACAGAAGTCATATAACTAGGACTATAAAGAAAAGCCACATCGAGACTGGCAGGAGGGACGGAGACAAAGCGGGCTGACCCTGCACCCCCATGTGGTGGTTAAGAATCTGGAGGGATAGCTCAGCTGCTGAGGTCCCCTCTGAGGAAGAGGGGGTCTCAGCCCCATGCCAGGCTCCCCAGCCCAGAACACCATTGCCAGCAAGAGGAAGCTGCATAACATGTGGCTGTGAAAATCAGCAGGGATTCCGTCTCTCGTGGTGAGACAGAAGGCTGCTGGAAACCCAGGAGTCCTCTTAAAGGGTCAGCACGCAAACTCTTGGTCGCAGGCACTAATCTTGAACTTCGGTGGAGGAACAGTGGCTTGTGGGGGAGTGTTTTGGGAGTGGTACCAGAGACATATAAGGAGAAACTGAGTTGTGTGGCTTCAGGGTGAGGCCTGGAGGGATGGCCACAATGTCTTGTACTGAGCCTTCTGCCCCATGACCAAATCCGAATCTACATTACCTGTGAACTCCAATGGCTCCACCCGCAGACCCGGACCCACTGCAGAATTCTGTAGGCCCCAGGCAGGTGCCAGTTGGCCTCAGTGTATCCTGAGACTTCTGCTGAGTGTCTTCAGACCCAGTGCTGGCACCAAATCTGAATCTGTATTAGCCTGGTGAACATCACTTGCCCTGCCCTGGTGACTCCCTTAATACCCTGCCTCACCCAACTCACTTACTGCCTGAGACTTGTTCAGCATCCAAGTCTTACGAGCAGCCAGCGGGTGGCAGCGTCTCTGGGTGCCTTGGGTCTTTTGCTGGCCTGGCTGGCCGGGCACTGCTGGCACCGGGCCTTGGTTCACAGCATGGCCCCTCCCACACGCATGCAGGCCTAGCACAGGCAGCTACAAACCGTGAGTCACTTTGTAGCTCATAACAGGTAGACCAGGGCCCGTCATAGAAAGTGACATTGATTTGCACCGAAGTCCACCCCAAGAATCCCCAGAACTGACACACCCAGGGGCAGGATTCAGAACACAAGTGATACGCCCAGAGGGAGGTCTCGGCTGGAACCAGACTTTGTTGTGGCAAATCTTGCTCAGTGTGGTCAGCCCCTCATAGCAGCCAGCCTGAGAGTCGATCCCACCCACTAATGTGCCAACAGCAATCAAGGCTCAACTACAACAGGGGGGTGCATGCAGCCCACACTAGGGACACCCCCAGAGCACCTGCTCAGTGGGTCAGGGAGACTGGGCTACTGGGCCCCAAAGGACACCTACTACATAAGGCCACCCTGCCAAGACTGGGAGACAGAGCAGATCCAGCTAACACCTAGAAACAAACACAGACTGGAAACCAAACAGGGGGGACAAAGAAACAAGTCCCAAATGAAAGAAGAGGGGAAGCCTCCAGAAAAAGAACCGCATGAAAGGGAAGCAAGCATTCTACCAGATACAGAGTTCAAAACACTGGTGAGCAGGATGCATGAGGAACTTAGGGGAAGAATGGATGAACTCAGTGAGAACGTCAACACAGAGGTAGTAAGCCTAAAAAAAAAAAAAAAAAAAAAAAAAAAAAAAAAAAAAAAAAAAAAAAAAAAAAAAAAAAAAAAAAAAAAAAAAAAAAAAAAAAAAAAAAAAAAGAAAAAAAAAAAAAAAAAAAAAAAAAAAAAAAAAGGAACCAGTCAGAAATAAAGAAGACAATAACCAATATGAAGTATACACTAGAAGGAATCCACAGGAGATTAGATGAAGCACAGGAATGAATCAAAGATATGGAACACAAGGTAGCAGAAACCATCCAATCAAAGCAGCAAAATGAAAAAAACTTTTAAAAACGAGGATAGTTTAAGGAACCTCTGGGACAACATCATGCTTAACAACATCTGCATCAAGGGGTACCAGAAATAGAAGAGAGAGAGCAAGGAATTGAGAACCTGTTTGAAGAAATAATGACTGAAAACTTCCCTAGCTTGGTGAAGGATAAAGACACGTGTCCAGAAAGCACAGAGACTCCCAAACGAAGCAGATCAGATGAAGTTGCTTCCCTGCTCAAAACATTCCAATGGCTTCCATGTCACTAAAAATGACATCCAAGTGTCTTACTGTGGCCGGCCCAGGAGCTCCCTGACCCGGCTTCTGGTTATCTCTCCTACTCTACCTTCTATGACCCCTCAGTCCGCTCACTCTACTCCAGCCACAGTGGTTTCCTAACAGTGCCATGACCCACCATGGGGGCCTTCAGGCCGCTCCTGCTCAGAATTCTCTTCCCCCTTCGGAGCCTGGCTCCTGATGGCCTCTTCTGGCCTCCCCTGGCCGTGCTAAGAAGATATTCCCAACCCTCATCTCCACCCCATTCCCGGCTTTATTTCTCTTCGTAGCACCCATCGCCATCTGACACTAGATTATATATTTTAAGACAGTTGTTAATTGCTTGTTCTCTTCTGCTACAAGTACGTTGCGTGAGGAAGGATCTCGGTGCGTGCGCTGCCTCCAGCACCGAGACCGATAGCTGAGATCTAAAGGGCAGTCAATGGACACTTACTGCGCAAATCGATGGAAGCGCAGTTGGCCGTGACTGGACACCGTCTGCTGGAAATGGGATTTAAGGCTCGGTCTGCATATACGGATCTGCTTTTGATGTTCTGGGGCGTTAATCAGAGCATTTCTTGGTTGTGACTTACTTTGTGCCTGGGCCTCTCTTGGCAGCCAATCATTTCCTGTATCCCCCACGCCAGCGCTCCGCTTGTTAAACCCTCTTCCGGACTGACACTCCCAGCAGCCAATCAGCACCCACGGTTAAGAGCCTCTCACAAACACATTCCATTCTCAAACAAATCAATACAGTAACATTTACTGCATTTAAGTATTGAGTTCTTGTTAATAGTCAATTTAAAAACCATTCAAAATTATTTTCTTATAATTCACAATATTTGTAAGATTTCTAAACCCACTAATAATATCCCACATGCTTTCTCGGCTTCCTGCCATGGGCTAAAATGACCCCTGCAAATGGGCCATCCCGCCATCTGATGCCCTCGCTCTGTCCGCGTCGCGTCGGATCATCTGCGATGACCCGGGCAGGTGTCCCCACTGGTATCTGGTGATCTTCTCGGCGTTAGAAACATCCAAATCTACGGGGAATTTTTATGCGTTTATTTGAATCAAACTGATTGCTGGGAAGCAGTACCTGAACAGATTAAGAAAGAGTTCTGGAGCATAGCAGCTCTGCAGTTTCTTTTATACATTGCAGTCCAAGGAGGGGGTGTGAGAAGTATTACATGAAATCCACTGGCGGTGGATGAAGGAGGCGGGAGGAACAAAGCGCAGGAAGCTCTGGGACTGGATAAAGTGTGAGATGGGAGGCACGCATTTCCTTTGCTTTGGTTCGTGTAGGATAGTTAACGGCGAACCTCCACAGCACATAGAAATGGTGTGTGGAGAACGAGATGACGACAAGGGCTCTGTGGTCTGGTGCCTCCGTGAGAGGTTGGGCCCCGAGGGGCATGGATAAAGGGGAGGACTCTGACATTCCTAAGGCAGCTTGTCCTAGATGTAAAAAGGCAGCAGACAGGCTCACTTAAGGAAAAGATTGCCCTCTGTCAAGGAAGGTACTGGCCTAGGACAGGACTACCTGCCACAACTCACTTTTAGTTAGGAAGTTTTCGTTTCAGACCATCCTGTGTGGTTACTTTCGGTCTCCGGGTTTGTAAGGCCACCACGCAGGCCTCCCCTGAGCTTGTCAGGGTTACTATGTGGCCCCCTTTTTGTCCACAATCCCATATTCTGATACACTCTCTGGCCACCCAGGTAAAAATGTTTTGATGGTTTACAACCACTGGTAAACTCCCGATCGCTGTTCTGCCATCATGCCTCTGCGTCCTGAGTTGCTCAGAAAAGGAAATCTCTGTCCCTTGGCTCACTTTGGATGCTCCAAGATACCCCCTCAGGGCCATGATGGCTGCACCCAAAGAAGACTACCGACGGCAGCCCCAGGATGTCCTGAGGAATCTCCCCTCTAACCAGACCTGTGCTTATTGGAATCAACAGTTGGGAAAATCCCCTTCTTGCTTCTAAGACTCAGGGCTCAGCCCATTTCCTGTCTAAGGATGTATGGTTCCTGGAGGGATGGGAACTTGTCCCTTATTACATAACCATCCATTGGTTATTTGCAATATCAAACAAGCATAAAAGCAAAGTGATGCAAGGGCAAACTACTGCTTGTTTAAAGGGAGGAAGTCACCAGGCACTAACCTGCAAATTGGTAACTATAAACTATGGTGTTATTAACTCAGAGCCAGAAGGCAAGCAACCAAAATTAGCAACTGTACCTGGCTTATTCCATTTGAAAACAAGTACATCAAAATGTAGGTGTTTTTTAACCTTTTAGATTATATGGTAATTATCATAGTTTTTAAAAAGAGGGGGGGAAATCTCTTGGGTAATGAATGTATCCAAAAGAAGTGAGATGGTACAGGTGGGGCTGGCTGGCGGCGGGGGGGGTCTCCCCAGGAGCAGCGTGACTGTACGTTGGCTAAAAGGTCAAGGAGAAAAACCAATGTCATAAAATGACTTAGTGAAAGAGCTGGTGCAATGAAATGTTAATAGTGCTCTCTTTGTTCTCGCCTAAGGAACCCTGTAGAGCCCTTTGTCCACTTGTTTGGAAACCTTTGCTTTCTGTTCTGCAAGGCAACATTTTTAAAAGACAGAACAACAATTTCAAGGGAGAACTGATGTTAACAGATTTTATGGTGGTTTATTTATGGCGGAATCCCTTAAATTCACTGAAGGCTATTTTCGTTTAGAACTGTACCAGGATGGATGACTGGTATTTAATTATTTACCAAATGACTTGCCATCACTTGTTTTCTCCACAGCACCTGGTATTGACAGCTGCAGATGGGATAATGTATAGGAGAGATTTTGAAGACCGCAAAGTCAGAGGATGTTATTATATCCGTATGACTATGATTATACTTCTCTTCTTCTCTCTCTCTCATTGTTACAGCTATTAATCTTTCCAGAAAGCAATGGTTGAAAAGCAATGGAATAGCTGAGACTGGCTTGATTTCGGAGACAAAGCTAAGAAATGCAGAGCATAGCATCTTTCCATGGCTCTCTGGCAAAGATAAACGAGGCATAAAGAGACAGAAAATCTCACAGAACCCTCCCTTTCATTGAACTTGCATCCTTGTGTATTTGCACATGTGTTCACATGTGCACTTCCATCCACTCAGTCCTGGGAAGAAAGGAGGAAGAGGGTCTGGGAGGTTTTATCATTGCAAGAATCTCTATTGATGTTTGCTGAGTTGCCACTCGTGGCCAATTGATCGTTCATTTTGTCATTAACTTTGTTAATTTCCTTGTCAGTCATGAACCAGCTAAATCAATTATTTCTCTGGCATCACCTTTTCCACTGATTTGTGCAGCCAGTAATTGATGTAATTGGCAATTTATAACTTGTTCTCTTTGTGGTGACGCTCTCACCATTTCCCAGGTCGCCCAAGCCTTAGGGGATGTGACTTCCTGCCACACCATACAGCACAGTCCCTGCTTCCTGGGGCACTGGCTGGCATTAGCTATCAGAGTGCTCTGAGCTGCGATGTTTAATATTTTACATCCTCTGCTCAGTGTGACTCATTCTGTAAGAACAGGCAGCCTGAGCTTTCTCATGCCTCCCATTTAGCTCTGAGCACACTCAAGACTACCCAATGGGCGCCTTGAAGGTCACTCTTGAAGGCCTGTTCAGGCCCCCCGTCCCTTGTTTGCAATGCCTTATGGAATCATGGAAACAGAAAGGGAGAAACTTCTGCCACCTGGGAAAATTAAACCAACCCCGGAGCCCCATATATCCGTGGGGTAGCACCTGGGTGGGGTCGCAAGGGAGAGTGGTAGGCTTCATCCTTTTTGCATTCTAGTGAGGGGACTTCTTTTTTAAAAAACTAAAAAAAAATTTAAATTATAGTTGTTATACAATATTACATTAGTTTTCCAGGTGTATGACCCAGTGATTCGACGTTTATATAGCTTATGATGGGCTCACCACGCGATATCTAGTAACCATCTGTCACTGGGTAAAGTTTTCGCACTCTTATCGACTATATTCCCCTTCACCTTTTTCACCACCCCCCCCTCTGGCTACTGTCAGTTTGTTCTTTATTTCTTTGAGTTTGTTTTGTTTGTTCATTTGTTTTGATTTTTAAAAATTCCGCATATGTGACATCACGCAGTATTTGTCTTCCTCCGACTTACTTTACTTCAAATAATACCTTCTAAATCCATCCATGTTGTCCCAAAGAGCAGGATTTCATTCCTTTTTATGGCCAAGTAATATTCCATTGTGCGTGTGTGTGTGTGTGTGTGTGTGTGTGTGTCTTCTTTATCCATTCGCCTATCAATGGGCACACCTAGGTTGCTTTCGTATCTTGGCTGTTATGAATAATGCTGCAATGGATGAAAGAGAGCTTCCTATCCAGGGAAGGCATCAGGGATGATGATGAAGACAGTACTTGGAGGCCCCTGCCCCCCAGCAGGGCACTTCTCTCCTTTAGCCTGGGTGGGAGTACCTGCTGGGTGTCTTTGTGCACTTCCCCTGGGTCCTTTGTGTGGGGGTGATGCCAGGGTTGAGAGCACAGGGTTCGTGGGGCTGAATTTGCCCCCTATGTACCATGGGAGGGACAATAAGCTCTCAAGGCCCCTCCACAGCAGGGACACTGCTGCTCCTCCTTGTAGCACCTTTTTGTCAATTAGAAAAACCACCCCTTCCTTGAGGCTCTAGACTGCCATCTGTTGGACTGTTGTTATAATAGACATGAACGTACACAGTAGGTGATCACGGTTATGATGCTCCTAAGATTTGTTCAGGGTATTCAGAGAAGGTGGAGGAGGGGACAATAGTGAGGCAAGGCTTTGGTTACTTCTATGGAGACCAGGCCTTAAGGGGCCACACAATCCTGCAGAAATGGCATGTGAGTAGTGGCGGTAAAATGTAAATCCCAGTTCTGGGGCCTGGGGCAGATCACAGAGGTGGAGATCCAGAGAAGGTTAGGCATGTATGTCTCACAGGGGTCTTGCTCAGGACTTGATCCCAGTGTCACAGGCTTCTGTGATGCTTTCAGCACATCAGCAGGGAGGGAAGAAGGCACCATATGCTGGAGAGCACACGTGGGGTCCTCTTGGGGGTCCAGGTAAGGGGTAGAGGTCCTGCAGTTCTGTAGGTTGCAGCTTATGCTGGAGAACTGTTCTGTGGTTGCTGTCAATGAGGTCGATGAAGCCCCCAGGACCCTAACCTGGAAAAACACTTGTTCAGCCACTAATGCCCATCCTACCCTCAAATGACCGTATCATCCCTGAGGTAGAAGACCTTGACTCTTCCTCCCCCCCCCCACCCCTTCTCAACCCCTGCAAATCTTGCCCTGGACCTCTTTCCTCTGGCCCTGCTACCTAGCTGCTGTAAACTGCATAGAGAGCAGATTGGCAAGAGAATAAGATTCAAGAGACTACTGTTCTCCAGATCCTTCGGGGGAAAAAGGAAAGGGAACAGAAATCATGGGGTCTTAGCATGTTTTAGGCCTTGTGTGCTGAACTTTGCACGCCTTTTATTATTGAGCCGTCTTCAGGAGCTGATCTTTTATATATCTTTACTTTTAATCCTAGCAACAGCCTTGAGAGGCAGAGGTGGTTCACAGAAGAATAATAATAAGGACCCCCCAACATTGTCTCCATCCTCTTCCCCAGAACCCATGACTGTGCTCACTTACATGGTGGAGGGGACTTTGCACAAGGGGTTGAGCTAGGGGCCTGCAGATGGGGCATTTCCTGGGTCATCCAGGTGGGCCCAGTGTTACAACAGGACCCTTAGTAATGAAAGAAGGCGGACGAGTTAGGGTCAGAGAACATGTGACAATAGCAGCAGTGTCAGAGGTGCGATGTTAGAAAGACGACCTGTCTTTGCTGCTTTGAAGATGGGAGGGGCCCCCAACCAAGGAAAGTGGGCACCTCTCGAAGCTGGCAAAGCCAAGAAAACACAGTGGAAATGCAGCCTGGTGCCATCTTCATTTTGGCCCAGTGAGACCAATTTTGGACTTTTGGCCTCCAGAACTGTAAAGTAAATGTGTTTGTTTGAAGCCAGCATGGTTGTGGTAAGTTGCTAGTTCATTGGTAAAAAACCAGTACAGGGGTATTTTTGTCTCCATTTCACAGGGAAGGACGTTGAAACTTGGAAGAACTTGAGCCAGGATTGGAATCGATCTCTCTATGCCTTCAAAGGTTACACTTTGCCCTACATGCCACGGCTGCCCCTCTTAAATTTTTATAACTAATGTCCTCACTGCAACCATCAAATATTTAATTGCTGGAACAACTACTTTAGAAAGAATTACTAATGGCTTACTTCTGAATACATCTGGTGGCCACAAGTGATATGCTGAGAGAACAGGAAGCAACAGAATTCGTGAAAAGAAAATCAGAATATCCAGATTTTTCTGCATAAGGACTTAATTCTACAGGGATTAACACAATCAGCAACTCTTCAGATTGTTTATCCACTTGTTTATATTTATAAATTATCCCCTGTATACTTAATAGTAGATTGGTAATAAAAACATGCACACCGTCATTAACCAGGGAGCTGTACACTAAAACTGTAATGAGACAGCACCAGACATCCAGCACCAGTCACAATCTAGAAGGCTGAGCGTTCAAGCATTGGTGAGGATGTGGAGAAGCTGGAACTCTCATAACTTGCTGATAGGGTGTAAAATAGCACAACCACTTTGAAAACCTGGTCGGCAGTTTCTTATAAAATTATATATAACCAATAGTCCATAATTCCACTACTAGACATTTCTTCTACTGTGTATACAATTTGTCAAAACTCATTCAGGTGTTCACTTAAAGCCTCTGTATGTAATTCATCTACCAAGTTTTGGGGGGAAAAAAACCCAGGAGTTGAAACAAGAAGCACACACACGCACACGAATGCACACCGGGGTTCTTCAAACAATCAGCGTGCATAGACTTTTACAAAGGAGGTGAGTGGCGTGGTGGAAAGAGTGCCAAGCAGGAACCGGAAGCTTCCTTCTGGTCTCAGGGTCTTCGCTTCTTAGAGACATATATGACCTCGTGGGATTCATGTCACCTCCCTGGATCTCAGGTCCTTATCTGCAAAATAAGCAAGTTGCATCAGATGACCTCGTTGTTTCCACGTAGCTCTAAAACACCACTACTTACAATTTTAAGTGGTAAATCCCATTACTTGAGAAGTTTCTGTCTGATGGAGCACTGCTTTTACAACATACTCTGATTCTAATCTGTGATTCAGTTGACACTGGGCATTGATTAGCAGAGTCATTCTCAGAGATCACATTTTCTCATTGTAGGAGGCAGTTTGATAAGCATGCGCCGAGTGGGAATGACAGGCCAGGTGCAGAGGGCCACCAGGGCAGAGAGTCCTGGGTGCCTAGCAACGGGCAAAACTACAAGCCCTTGCACAACCACTCCCTGCAGCATTAACCCCTGGAGATGACACCTAGGCCTCAGCTGTGTTTCACCTCCAGGCCCAGAGGAGGAGCAAAATCAGACAGAGTGACACCATGGCTGACCTCAGGACCAGCTACCGTGACTAACTAACGAATGACCTCTGCTCTGGCACTGACCACTCAGTGGAGACCACACCTGGAAAGGGGATGAACATCCTACTGAGACCCTGCCTTGAGCATCCAGATAAAAGCCCTTAAAACAGGGACTCGCAAATGCATCCACTGTCTCTTTCTTTTTCTAGAAAACAGCCGTGCCTTTCTTCCTGCCTTTGTCTCTCAAGGTATCTCACTCTCTTAAGCCCCAAGGATCCTTCTTTGCCTCTGTAACTCATTTCCTGAGCCCCTTCCTTCAACAGCTCACTTCTACCTCTGACTCCCTAAATAAACTTCTTAGAGTTTGAGTCTTGCCTTTGAATTCTTTCCCGGTCAGAACTGAAGTACCAAGATTGCTCAATCGAGGTCTGACACCTGGTGCTGTTTGCCACCAACACTTCTGGGAAACTTGGATCCACTTGATCAGATATCTTCCAGGAATGTAACTTTGATAAAAGCTAGTATGAACAACGTACATTCAGATAATGAGCATTTTCCATATCTAGATGAAGCATATATGTAGGTAGTCATAGAGATATGGGGATTATTAAGAACAGACTCTCTAAAAAGCTTTGAGCAAAAGGGCAACATGACAGTAAAAATACCACTGGACCGAGAGCCTCTGCGGCCTCAGCCAGGAACACGTTCCGAGGACATTTGCATATCCGTTTGCTTCCCCAGGATTGTTTAAAGATGAAATGAGATATTGCCAAATAGGGAAAGCACGTTTTAACTTGCAAACTGTTGTACAAATGTAAAGTGGTTGGTTCTTATTGAGAATGAGGAGAGGGGAGGAAGCAAGTGTCAGAGAGGGGACCATTTCACAAACAAGAGTTGAGGTCTGGTCAGCACCGATCACTGCTCGGAGTCGATGCAGGCGATAGAGAGAGAGAGGCCGGCTTTTTAAGGATGCAGAGGTAAAGGTATTTTAGAAGGGTTCCGTGGTTGCACTGAACTCAGGGTGATAGCTGCAGGCTCTCAGCTCATCCCCTAGATGGTGTCTGAAGAGATGATTGACCTTTGGTTCACCAAGCTAGATTGGGAAGACTCGAGAGAGAGCCCAGCGTCCATAGCTGGAGGTGGGGGAAGAACCACAGAGAGTGCTTGGGAAACGGATTGCATAAGACTGCTGAGGCTCTGCCCAGTGTGGAGCGAGGCTGGAGGTGCAGAGATTGGGTGAGAGGGCGGACCGCAGAGCGATGACCCAGAGAAAGCTTTATAGTGGAGGGGTGAGGTTGGAGGATGGGTGGAGAGGAGAAGGGAGGATGGGGGATGACTCTTTCACAGAGCGGAAACTCTCCCAACAAACTGCTGGTATTTGATGGTATCATTTCCCCACTGCTACGGTCCCAGGACCTCAAATAGTGTTAGCCATGCAGGAAGTGTTGAATAAATGAACACCGGGTGAATGACTGGAATGGATGCATAGTAAAAGGGGTCAAAGGGCAGCATCAGAAGTACCCCTGCCAGGAAGAGAGTCCTCGCCCATCTCTCTGGTCTTGGAGGGAGGAATAGAGAATTTCCCAAGCTAATGCAGCCAGATATCTAAACTATGCAAATCACATGTCATTAATACATGATTATCCAAACCCAGTAGGCCTACTTGATTCTTTCTTTTCCTCCATATCCAGTCCAGGAACCCCATTAGCAGCATCCCCAAAATGTTTTTGAATCTTTCTGTCTTCACCATGGTTCTTACTCCATGCCCCATCCTTACCCATCTGGACCACTGCCCTGGCCTCCTAGTGATTTCGCTGCTTCTGTTCCCATCCACTCAGCTGCCACAATCATTTGTGAAGTCACTCCTCTGCCTGAAATTATCCGGTTGCTCCCAACTGCACACAGAACAGTGCCCTAACTCCTGATGTGAACCCTGGAAGCCCTATGGAAGTGACCTCCATTTTTCTTCTCTGCTTTGTCACCCACCATTCTGCCTCTCACTTACTTTCCTGTAGCCACACTGGCCTTCCCTCTGTTCCTTAAGCTTGCCAAACTCTGTCTGCCTCAGGACCTTTGTACCTGCTATTTCCCAAGCCCAAACTCATCTGGCCGGCTCCTTCTCATCATTCAGAGAGCCTTTCCTAATTAACATGGTCACCCTTTGTCACCCAGTAAACCTATTTCCTCATATGTTTTCTTTATAGGATTTATCTCTGTTTGGAGATCGTTTTAACTCTTGTTTACTTTGTTTCTTGGATCCTCATCCTCGGGAATATGAGCCTTTTATGCGAAGGGATTTGTAAATATTGTTGACTGTTGCAACCTCTGTTTCCAAATATTTCTGGTACCTGTTAGGCACTAGGTAACATTTCTTGCATGAATGCCCACTTAGCAAGTGAATTTCTGACTCTAGTTTAGCTTTCCAAAGAGATTGCTTGTAGACCGTCTGCCAGCCAGAGGACAGGGATATCTCCTGTTCCCTAACAGCTCTACTTTTCATATAAATACATATTAATATGTGGATGCTTGAGTTTGTATATGTCAGCCTCTGTGAGTTTGGTTAATATGGATCTGTCCCTAAAAGACGAATTCTCCTTTGGGGCACTAACATATCAGGTGTCTGGGCCTGCAGACTTGAGAGCTTTGCTGCACACTGAGAGGCATTAACTGTGAAAGGCAGCCTGCTGGGGTGCACCTTGACCTTCCAGTTATGACCTTCCACTCATGATCTTCTACTCATGACCTTCATGGACTCCTCTGGGCTTCCTTTTGGAACTGCTCTAGGAATAAGACAAAGAGAACTCCTGATGGAAAAATTTCCAAAAAGGAAAGGAAGACTGTGTAAGTATTCAACAGGTGTCCTTCTTTTCCCCAAAAGCAGACTGAGACATGCTTACACTTCTGAAGAACAGGAGGGCAAATAATCTAATTGCTATTGAGTGCTCTAGTGTGTCTCAGACACTAAGCACTTTACAAATATTATCTCACTTAAAGCAATATTTCTAAAAATGAAGAAAAAGAGACAAAATATTAACTGTGTATAAGAGTCAGATATTCAAGATGAGCTAACACAAAAGGGGCAGATTGTTCAATCAGACCCAGGGCAGCTAGAGATCTGGCCCAGTAACAAGAGTTACTAGTGATTCCAAGAATACAGGTAACTGTGAGGTACAGGGGAGTTCTGTAGACTCTGGTCCATGAAAGCTGCTCTCTGGGTCCTTTTTTTTTGCCACATTAGGATGTAGGAGTACTCTGGCCCAGATTTAACATATTGAGGTCCCTAAGCAATGTATAGTGTCATCAGTAAAGCGAAAATAACAACTTAGTTCATGAAACATCTCAATTTTATACTCGCATAGCTTACATATCATTCTCCAGGAAGCTCTGCCCCATACATTCATAGATTCCAGGTGTGTTTGTCATAAGCCATCCTAGACTGACCAGGTACATCCTGCTAAAAAGTTCCTTGTAGATAAGGACTCTCTTACTAGTAAATACCCATGAATTTTCTTTCCAGAAGGCCTGTCATTAGTTTGTTCACAGGAGATTTAATCAAGTCAGCTAATTTTCTTTCCTTCCTTCCTCCCTCCCTCCCTCCCTTCTTTCCTTCCTTTTGAGACACATCTCAGGCAAACAGAGAGAATAGCCAGCTGCTAACCCTTTTCTCTTCAAGGAATGGTTTCCTGATCCTAAGAATTCCACCGAGAGCAGTGCAGTGATATTCCCCTGTACCCCCAAACCTTTCCCCTCAGATAACTCAGCCCCTGTTCCAGGAGAGCAGCGTGGTGGGCGGCTTCTCCTTAACCAGCCTCCTGTCCCTTTGGCTTCCAGACCTCTGTCTCCGCTGTAGGGTTCACCTACCTCACCACTAACTGTATTTACACCACAAAGTTGACACGTGGTTATTTTTCCTCATAGTTCTTAGTCTGTTTTTTAAAAGAATCCATCTTTCAAATAGCTCTTAATAGTAACATTTTGCTGCTTTTGTTCCACTGACTGTAAACAGTGTTAGCTCGCTGGGCCCAAGTTCAATAACAAAAGTTATTGAAAGCCCACCGCATGCTGCTGGAGGATGGAGAAGACAGTCCTGCTCTCGGGGACCTCACGACATGGGGAAACACAAGTGCGTCTGTCCCCAAAGCCTCCACCCTCACGGAGTCACCCTGCCTTTAATCTCAAGGTAAAAATGGTTTGTGCCTTCAGAGACAATGTAAAGACAGTTTTCTCCCTAATGGTATTTTGGAACCAATTTAAAACAAATATTTTGCTTTCCTTAATACATCAATAAATAAGTAGTAGTAATGGAATGCATTCGGTGCTTTAATATGACGGGGAGGAAGTAAATAGTAGCCGCTAATTGGGGATGTGGAAGAGGCTCAAGGAGAAGGTGATGGGTAAACTGGGTCAGAGGGATGACCGGGGGGTATCAAGTGGGGGAAGGGCATTCCAGACAGCAGCGTATGACTGACGCATTCAGTGGAAGAGGAGAGTGAAAAGGGGCAGGGATGGCGTACCAGACAAAAGGCAGCTTGCTGTCCTCAGCGTTTTTTAAACGTAAAGCAAGTCTGAAATCATTGTCCTACACGATCTAGGAAGGTCACAGCGAGGGCCAGAAGTGGGGCGAGGCAAGGGAGGTTCTTGTCTTGGGTGTAAAATTTAAGGGGGGTGCCAAAAACTTGTTCATCAAGATAAATAATATCTTAACACAATATTTTAAACAAAGATAAGATGAGTGTTACTGAGCTTTCCTTTTGCCTCGGGTTCCAATATGGTTCTGTAAGACACTTTTTTAATTAAAAAATTTGGCATTTGTTCCTAATGATTTTTGTGCTGACTTTGATTTTTTTAAAGTACTGCATGAAAACATTATCTTAGTGACTGAATTTTATGGGCACTCTATTAAAATTTTGGCATTATTTCTCTCACCCCAGCCCCAGCCCTAATTCCAGCCTAATTCCAGTGAGCATGTGTGAGAGGCACAGCTTGTTGTTGTGGCATAAAAGCACAAGTTAGGAAGGAATCACAACACTAATGGGATACAGAGGTAACAGGAGGAGAGGGGTTAAGAATTTTGTCTTAGAAAACCATACAGAGGGTCTTCATAAAATTAAAAAATAGAACTACCATATGATCCAGCAATTCCACTTCTGGGTATTTGCCCAACAGAATTAGAAACAAGGTCTTGAAGAACTATTTGCACACCTGTGTCCGTAGCAGCCTTATTCACGGCAGCCACGAGTGGAAGCAGCCCAAGTGGCCGCCGACTGATGAATGGATAAGCAAAACGTGGTGCATATGTGCAAAAGGATGTTGTTCCTTGAAATGGAGTATTATTCCTGGAAAAGGAAAAAAACCCTGCCACATGCTGTCACACAGGTGAGCTTCGAGGACATCGGAGGACAGGAGGGAGACCCGGCAACTAAATGCAACGTGGAACCCTGAACGAGATCCTGGGACAGAAAAAGGACATTGGGGAGGAAATGAGTGGAATTCAAATACTGTGTATAATTTAGTTAATAGCATCGTACCGATGCCCATTTCCTGATTTTTATGACGGCACTGTGGCTATGTGAGTTGTTAGCATTTGGGGACACAGGTTGAATGCTTTGTGTGAAATCTGTATACTATTTTTGCAGCTTCTCTGTATGTCTAGCATTAATCCACAATAAAAAGGTTTTAAAATTCCTAGTGAACATAATTTTATGGGTGAAAGAAATCCCATGATACATTTCTTTTTTTTTTGAATTAATTCCAAACTCTCCTCTGATATTTTGCTAAAAGGCACAGATTTCTCAATATATAGTTCTGATCAGCTTTTATACACTGGTGGTTTTCTTTCCTTTTTCTTGAATAAATGTCACTCATTCATTGAATAATTTCACTTAATAGTGGTGTTTTGTTACTATGCATGGCCCTGTGCTGGGCACAGAGAACATGAAGATGCATAGCTTTTGGCCTCTGCTCTTGAAAAATTTACAGAATAACGAGGATAATAACCATGAAAAGAAGAGAAATCAGTATAATACAATAGGCTGCATAACAGGTAGGTAGGCAAAGTGCTCTGAGATACAGAGAAACTACGCTCACTTTTACAAAGGATTCAGTCTAACATGCTAACACATCTGTGTAATTACATGTAAAGAACAGACAAGCATCCCCAACGTAACATGCTGCAGTTGGCAGAGCTCTTCTCCAATGGGAACAGAAGGGCTGGGTATGTGGGGCGCTCCCCACTTCGGAGGGAAGAGAACGTTCCCACAGGCTGTCCTCGGGGTCAGCAGGCAAGAGCAGGGAGAGGGAAGAGGGCTGCCCAGCCCCGGCTCTGCGCTTGCAGACTGCGCCTTCGCAGTTGAGAGCTCATCCATGGCACTTTAAATCAGTCCCACTGCATGGCGTGGCCTTGGCTCAGCTTCATGAAGGAAGAGGTCAATCGGATTCTCATCAAAGAGCTCGACTAAGCTATCCCATTTCTGAATTGCAGCCTCCCTGGAGCCTCCTCTGTGAGGTACAACCTTCACTCCAGTTTTTATAATTGCACGTAATTGAATAATTGGCACAATTCATTTTCCTGTGAAGACTTTCCTGTCAATTCAGTCCCCAGGAGCATCTGAGGACCGGAGGTCCTATTGAGGTTTCTGCCCCGAGTCTCCCATCTCACTCATCCCCAGATGATTCCCTTTGCTCTTCCATTTCCAACCTCCTCCTCTTTTCTGGCTCCTTCCCTCACACTGGAAATACGCTGGGTCTCCTACCCCTAGCTCCAGGCACCTGCCCAAGTTTGACCGTATTTTCCTTGAACAAAAGGCAGATGGCTGAGAGCGGGAAGGAAATATTTCACTCTGCCCAAATAAACAAATAAAGGCAACAAATGAAGGAATCAATAAAAATAATTCTTTCCTTACTTACCTATCTATGGCCACTCCCCGATTTATCTCGACTCATAGTCTTTGATGCCCCAAAGGTCGTGAACGAGTCAAGCATTGAACCCATTCTGTGGTTTGTAACACTGACCTTCACAGGATACATTAGGAATCCATTACCCAGAAGCACATGGCCGGGGAGTCAGGAGACCTGTGCTCTGGCATGGACATTGAAGCTATTTGTTGGTGTTGAGCTGGCCATTTCACCTCTCTGGCTCCAGTTTTTGGATGTGTGAATAAATGGACTGTACCAGATTATTCCTGAAATTCTTTACAGCTCCGTGTAACACACACAGACCTTTGTTTTGAGGCCTGCAGCCTGACTGGCCTCTTCTCCGGTTGTTCTTGCCCCTCAACTCAGCTTTCCAACCTCCTCGCTCACCTTCTGGATCTGTGCCGGTTCCTGGGACTGGAATGCCCTCCTCTCCTTGCCTTCCCGTGGACCTCCTACACACAGCGTTCAAGTTTCAGTGCTACCTTCCCTGCGAATCACTCCTTGGCACCCTCCAGGTTAGGAGCTCACAGCTCCATGCATCTGGTGTCCGGTATATGTACCTGAATGATGGCATTGTCCTCAGGGACTTAAACAAAGCCAAGGCCGTAATGCCTTTAACGCAGGAATTACATTTGTGTCAGTCAGGGGCCAGTTTCAGAGAATAGAATCCACTCTCACCAGTTTAAGCAGGAAAGGACTTATTACAGATATTAAATGACTATCAAGTGATTGGGAGGGGCAAAGAAAGACTCGGGATGAGGCTTTCAGGAGCCCCTTGCAAAACCACACTGCAGAACTAGGCCACCCAGACAGCTCCTGCCTTTTTTGGTACCAGGAAGGAAGTCTCCAGCTTCACGGCAGTGTCATTAGAACAATAAGGACTAAATTCTCTCTGTGTAGATCCAAAATCAAAGCCTCAAAAAGAGCAACAGCCTGTTGACTCACCATCACCCTCATTTGGGCAATATTTCTTGGGCCAAGCCACCCCCTAAACTTCTGACCAATTTAGAGATTGATTGTACTGGGGTCAGGTGCTAGGTGTGGCCCGAAGCACTGCAGCCAATGGAAGTTAAGTTCATCTGGTGCAAACACAGCGTGAGGGCTCCAGGGCGATGGGGGGTGCCCAGTATGTCTCCTCTCTCTTATTTCAGAGGAAAGCAATTTCCCCTACCATTAGGGTTCTTTAGCGGCAATTGATGACAAGACAATTGCCGACTAGATATAAAATTTAAATCTGCTCTTAACCCTAACAATCCCTTCAGCTCCTGCCTCCCACGGAACACTAACTGCTTTAAAAAGGTAGCACAGGATCATAGAATTCTAGGAATAGGAAGAAGTTCAGGGTCATAAAAATTCAGTGGTTACCATGTACCACTTTGTAGCAAATGGAGAAAAATAGAACAATGTAATTAGCTGTATTTTATCTAAATATATTCTGTTCAAATACCTGGCCTTACTCTAAGATTTTCTTTATCCTCCAGTCTCTTCAGTCATTGATACATGGATTTGTGCTTCATAGCTTTTGTTTGTTTAGACTTTTCTTGGCGCAGTAACAATGGGGTTGTCCTTTGTTATTCTTCTCTTGGAGTTGCCTGTTCATTTTTCATTTTATCCTGATCGTGTCCCCAAAGGTCTAGACCACAGCTGTACTCTATCTTCTTGTGTTACTGTCCCTTTGTCCATCTCAGCCTTTATTTTCTGTCATCTACCAGGATGTGATGGCAGGGCCTGCAGATACTGGGCAAGTGCCCGGCATGTGGTAAGAGAGGGGGTACGATTTCTGTCATTCTTTGTCACTTCCTCCCTTTCTTGTCACATCACAGGGGATTATTCCGACTTCCTAGTCTTATAAGTAAGGCCCAGCTCATTTTGTGAAAAGTAAGCTGTAATGTGTAGTTTGTCGTGACGTGTTTTCTCACTTCCACTGGGATTATTTCCCTCAGCATTTTCAAATGTGCAGTCTATTTTTATCTTTTCTAACTCGAGCTCTTATTACACCTATAATGTATTTCAGTTACATTTTCTGGCACTTCTTTTCCTGGAATGCTCCTAATGAGCTCACTTCTCTTAAACCCAAACTCACTCTTTGTAATCAGGTGTAAGCCTCTATGACTTTGTCTACCCATCTGTGAGCTTCCCTCCAGGTTGCTCTCCTGGGCCTGCAAGTCCTCTGATCCATTGCTTGTCCTCTTGGGTTCTGCTGTTTGCCACAGGGCGGGGGGACACCTGCAGCCTGAGTTCCTAGGCCCCATGTCAGCATTTCTAGCTGGGTTTGTTCGTTTCTGTTTTTTTTTTAAGATTTCATTTATTTATTTTTAGAGAGAGGGGGAGGGAGGGAGAGAAACATCAATATGCTAGAAAAACATTGGTCAGGTGACTCTTGCATGCCCCCAGCTGGGGACCTGGCCCACAACCCAGGCATGTGCTCTGACTGGGATTCGAACCTGAGACCTTTCAGTTCACAGGCTGGCACTCAGTCCACTGGGCCACACCAACCAGGACTGGAGAGACTTCTTGATGGCGCTCTGCTCTGGAGTGCCCCTGCACTAAATACTCAGAGGGGCTTCTCTTTCCCAGGGTGGCCCCCAACTAATATAAAAGTAAATTCTTGGCAATGGAATGGCTGGGTCAAAAATGTTAGAATTTTTAAATTGAAGTTGAAAAACATTTCTTCCTGCTGTGTTTCTCTCCTTCAAGCCCTTTCTTCCACCTGTAGTTGTCTGCACAGCTCCAGGCCCTTCTTGCTCATTCGCTCCAGCTGCGTGTGCGTCTCAGCCTCTGGACACTGAACTATCCCTCCCATCTCAAAACACTTTTAACGATGAAACCAAGAGGTAAGGGGGGAAGCCGCCACTGTAGGTAATAGACATCTATGCTTTCGGAACATGCCCAGGCAAGTGGAAAGAATAAGCAATCATTTGGGTGGTTCAAGCAAACGTTGCCTCCCCTCTGTCCACCAGGAGTGAGTGGTTTGAGGGAGGGTGAGTTGGAATTAATTATTAAGGTCTTGGAAATTGCCAGAGTTAGCCAGAGGGTCACTGAATTCACCACTTCATTTCCTATCAGGAGTCTGGTGAAAGAATGACACCTGCTTCGCCACCTCAATTGCCAGACTGAAATTTTGGCAGCGCCCTGGCCAGGTAGCTGAATTGGTTGGAGGATTGTCCTGAGATGCCAAGGTTGCAGGTTCAATCCCTGGTCATGGCACATGCAAGAATCAACCAATGAATACATAAATGGAAAAACAAATCAATGTGTTTTTTTATTCTTTTTTTTTCTTTTTTAAAATTATATTTTATTGATTATGCTATTACAGTTGTCCCATTTCCCCCCTTCATTCCCCTCCACCCTGCACACCCCCTCCCACCCACATTCCCCCCTTTAGTTCATGTCCATGTGTCATGATTTCTTTAGCTTCTACATTTCCCACACTATTCTTGCTCTCCCCCTGTCTACTTTCTACCCACCGTCTGTGCTACTTGTTCTATGTACCTTGTCCTCCTCTCTCCTCCTCCCACTCCCCTGTTGCTAACCCTCCATGTGATCTCCATTTCTGTGTTTCTGCTCTTGTTGTAGTGATTTGCTTAGTTGGCTTTTGTTTTAGGTCTGGTTGTTAATATCTGTGAGTTTGCTGGTTTTTTACTGTTCATATTTTTTATCTTCTTTTTCTTAGATAAGTCCCTTTAACATTTCATATAATAAGGGCTTGGTGATGATGAACTCCTTAACTTGACCTTATCTGAGAGGCACTTTACCTTCCCTTCCATCCTAAATGACAGCTTTGCTGGATAGAGCAATCTTGGATGCAGGTCCTTGCCTTTCGTGACTTGGAATACTTCTTTCCAGCCCCTTCTTGCCTGGAAGGTCTCTTTTGAGAAATCGGCTGACAGTCTGATGGGAACTCCTTTGTAGGTGATTGTCCCCTTATCCCTTGCTGCTTCTAGAATTCTCTCCTTTATTTTAATCTTGGGTAATGTAATTATAATGTACCTTGGTGTGTTCCTCCTTGGGTCCAACTTCTTTGGGACTCTCTGAGCTTCCTGGACTTCCTGGAAGACTATTTCTTTTGCCAGATTGGGGAAGTTCTCCTTTATTATTTGTTCAAATAAGTTTTCCACTGGTTGCTCTTCTTCTTCCCCTTCTGGTACCCCTATAATTTGGATGCTGGGACGTTTAAAGATGTCCTGGAGGTTCCTAAGCCTCTCCTCATTTTTTTGAATTCTTGTTTCTTCCTTGTTTTTGATTTGGTTGTTTCTTTCTTCCTTCTGGTCCATTCCATTGATTTGAGTCCCAGTTTTCCTCTCATCTCTGTTGGATTCCCATGCATCTTTCATTTCACTTATTGTAGCCTTCATTTTTTCATCTAATTTGTGAGCAAAATCCACCAATTCTGTAAGCATCCTGATCACCAGGGTTTTGAATTGCGCATCTGATAGGTTGGCAATCTCTTCATCGCTTAGATAAATTGGCTCTGGGGCTTTGATTTGTTCTCCAGTTTGAGCCATTTTCATTTCTGGGATTTTTTTTTTTTTTTTTT